>JAQMYF010000023.1:42207835-42218770 GCA_030014195.1 Neosilurus mollespiculum
ATATTTAGCTCTACTTCGACGTATCGAGCACTGTTCTACGGAAAATCGACTCAAGATCGTATATATATATATATATACATACACACATTTTTTTAATCCCTATCTCTGATAATGTACCCCACCTTTACCCACAGTCGGTTGGGACAGGCTCCAGCCTCCCCATGCCCCATGACCTTAGTAGATTATGTAGTTTGAAAAATGAATGAGTGAATGAAAGTATGAATGAAAGGAATTTGTATTGTAGTTTTGTTTCTTAATCTAAATACTTGCCAGCCTCATTCCCTTCATCATGACTGCAGCTTGTCTCACTTCAGCGTTCATCAATGCATGACTACAAACAAAGCTGGGAACTTGCTGACCCAAGGTTTTTTCTTTTTTACTGGACTTAACAGCTGTTATTGGCATGTTTAGAGGCCTGCTTCCGCTCTGTCCCAGCTTTGGTGGGGGTTTTTTCCGAGTGGAAAATCCTGATACAGTATAACTGAACACACAAAAAATTCTATCCCTCAAGTTTCCCTTTTATTTACCTGGTTTTGGGTCCACTGAAAAGTCTGTTATGGTCCTGATAGATTTTCACATTTTTGTAGGCATATTTGAACCAAATAAACACTCCGGGCTATCTATGATGTTTTACTGAAATTACTTTTCCTGATTATACCAAGCCAGATCTAATGCAAAGCAGAGCAGCAGCCACATTAATTGAATATTGATTACAGTGTTGTATATTCCTGCTGTTCTTGTTACTTATAAAATAATACATTTCATCTATTCTATCTGCGATAAGAGCGTTATGATGCTGTACATTGATTTTCTTTTTCCCTGTGATTTCCAAGCTGCAGCTGCTGCCATGCATTCAAGTTTTATTTAGGATGGATCAACTTTTCAAGTATTTGTAAAATTGATAATAATACTCACAATATATTATTATTTCTGTCTTTTTTATGTGTTTTGTCTTTCATGTAAGTTTTGTTAAACATTTGTTTACACTTAATATTCTATGAGTAATTGTGGCCTAGACTGTTCTGTGCAGTGAATCATCAGAGCATACAGCTAGCTTCTTATCAGCTCCCTTACACACACACACACACACACACACACACACACACACACACACACACACACACAGAGTATTCCGGCTTCTTGCTCTGGATCCACTACACCCTTGATTATATAAACCACAGGTAAGATGGCAAAGTAAATTGAGCCACAGGTGCAGAAATCCCTCTGTTTTTCAGCGATCTTCCGTTCTGTGGATTGTCACTCTTTGTGGTATTAATTTCCAGCTCCTGTCTGTGCGGAGTTTGTACTTTTAGTGCATTTGAGGTAGCAGTCTTTGAGAACAGGAAATGCGCAGTTTGTGCAATATTTTGCAATTACACTATATCCCATACAAGAAAATCTCTAAAGTGGTCAACAACCCCATTACTTTTGCGTGTTCACAGTAAGTGGTATGTCTGTGACAGGGGTTCGGATTCACCCTTCATCACTTTACAGCAAGGACGCTTGGATTCCTCTGTACTAACCACAATGGGATGTCATGCTCATCTGGACTTGAAATGTGACACCACAGGAGTCACCTAAAAAAGCATTTGATACACACACACACGCACGCACGCACGCACACACACACACACACACACACACACACACAAAGTTTAGTTTACTCGAATTGCTCATGGCCCGTTTTCCTGTTTATTTCCAAGAGATAGCATTGTATTCCATGTTTATTTAATATGCCTGGTAAGTGAAGGGGTCTCTTTAATCTATTATGTTATCACTTGCTTCAGTGTAATTTAACATATTACATTGGTGCATATAAATAAGCAATTACTCGAAACCATTTTCTCTTGTATAACTGGACTTCTATTTTGCATGTGATGAAAACTTTACAATGACTGGCACAGCGAAGTGAACATGATGTATTAGGCAGGTACAGGAACTAGCAAAGCAGCTACAAGGGAAAATACACCCCTGACTCCTGCTGTGTAGCTCACCAAACAATGAAAAATATGTATGTCATAGACTCCTGAAGAATACACGGATATTATGAATAAGGCAGCAGAACATGGTTAATGCTTTCTTTAGGATGTAAGATACTAAAAGGCAGTGGCTCTTTGGAAACTCGTGTTGCCACGAACACACCGCACCTAAACCAAATCTAGTGAGTCAGTCTTTCAGCTGCTACTTGCATTAGGTATGATTTACATATGTATGATGACATTAAGCAATATGTAAAAAAGTTATTCTGTTTTTCCTTCGGAGACTGTTTCAATTCACTGAAGTCATTTAACTATAATAAATATAATAATAATAATAATAATAATTGTGAAAACTTTTAAAACTCTACGTGTAGTGGTGTGACTACAATAGCAAATATTGCAGGAGACAAAGTGATGAAACTTTATCATATATTATATGTTTATCATATAAAGTTCTCTTCACACCAGGAGTTAAAAAACCCCAAAATATTATTTGGTGAGACTGACCATTGTAGAAACTTTCAGTATAGGCAGCTGTCAAGCATGTGCACTTTGACTGGTCTGCAGCTATATGGAACTCATATGCAGACCTCACAGAGCTCATATGCAACAATCTGTGTCACTTTTGGTAGCTACTGACCACTTCATAACAGGAGCACCCCATAAGACCTGGGATTCCCCATGTAACACCTCTCATCCACACAAGGTCAAGCCCCTTTCATATATGGTAAAGGATACTGGTGCACATCATTAGATTTTTTTATTTTAGGAAAACACTCATTTAATGAAATAAAAATATTGCTGTTGTGGACGCTTTAAGGTACCCAATGCTTAGAAAAACACTCAAGGTTTCCTTTTCATTCAATTTATCAATTATTTAATATATATTGAATCAACAGAATGCTTGAATTCCGTGACCAATTGTCTTTAAAGAGACCCATTCACTTACCAGGTATATTTAATAAACATGAAATACAATCTCTTAAAAATAAAATGGAATCGCCACAATATCTTTCTGAAACCATTTGCTTACTCCTGTACAGGAGTATCAGTGACCCCTTCACCAGGCGCAATGATATTAGTAAACATTGCCATCTTTTATGGTTCTCAAGAAATTGTATGCCTTCTTCAGTTTCCTAATACTTGATCTTGGACTTTTCTGCTCTCTACGCATCGGTGTTGCACTGCCAAATTATCACACATGCGCAAGCACATTCTCTGGTCATGCAGTCTTTTTATTGTTATTGTAAGTGTAAGCAAAGACAGAACCAAAACAAGATGTAAAGCAAGTGAATAAGAGATGCTAAGCCTGTGAGCTGGGGTGATTTTGCCATGACTATACCAATACCTTTGTATAAAGCTAAAAAAACCTCAATGCAAAATAAAATTCATAGGTTATTCACTACTGACTGGGCACTCGTAAATGCCACGATAAAAATGTTTGAGTTGAGATTTAAGATCATAAAGAAATCCTAGACATTTGTTGTATGGTTGAAATAAAACATAATTACATGTATAAATATGTAGCTAACACGAAATCTGTTCATTTTCTGAACTGCTTAATCCTAATTAGGGTCGCGGGGAGGCTGGTGCCCATCTTAGCCGACTCTGGGCGGGGGCAGAGTACACCCTGAACAGCTCTAACACTAAATCTAACCTTTTTTTTTGTAGTATACCAAATCATATATGGTTACTAAATTACCTTGGGTTCTTGGATTCTTATTGGTGTACAAATAAAAAACTGCTGTGAATAAGGTGGAAAAACTCAGGTCTAACAGTTTTTCCTGAAAGAACTTTTCTAGCTTGCATAAAGAGAACAAATAGTGAAGATCATTAATGCTTAGAGGAAATCGATTTCTTCATGCTTAGTTCAGCTACTTGGGTAGACAGGAGGTAGCTATACCTATAATTGTTTATTTGGTTTTGAAGATTGTTTTCCATTTAAGAAGACTTTCAAAATTCAGGGTAAGTGACTACTACCAGGAAGACACTTTTAACATAATCACAGTTATATGATTTTCTCACAGGAATAAGATGTTTTTCACCTTTGTGTCTTTCCTAAATTGACAGGCACCTGACAGGCAGGTGTGTGTGAGTGTGTGTGTGTGTGTGTGTGTGTGAGATGCTTTGATGCAGGCAAATACATTTCTGAAGTTGCAATCTGTTAAAAATTCGTTGTTTGCATTAGCCAGTTTGAAAAGGCTGCTCTTTCACTTTCGTGAGTGCATGAAATCACAAGAATCGGTAAACCCGTCAGTTCACATAAGGAAAGGTAAAGGAAAAAATAACAGTATACAGATATTAAATTAACAAATCAGATATAAACTAGTGAACTTCTGAATAAAATTAAACTAAACTCATTTACAATTCATGATCGATTCCGTTTACATACATTAAAACAAGCATGCTTTTCTACATATAAAAGAAAGGATACGGCACCATATATTCATATGCAAATTAAATCTGTGTTGCTGGCGGAAAACATGAGATGATCTTCACTACCTTTTGCTACTTTTCCCATTACTAATTATTATTCATGAAACAATGCAATTTAGTAGAAACAGACATAAACTATGCATGTAAGATTTTATTAAGTTTGGGTTTAATTTCCTTGTAAGTAATTTCATGCTTAGGATAGAATAGAAATAAATATACACACCTTATACATACTCAAGAAGGTGCTTCTCTTTCTTTGCCAGACAACACAAAGACACAGAATATTGGCATGACTTATGGAAACGTGTACATACATACATACAGATTCTTGTTCCAACCTATTTTGTTCAGTTCACTTTTTCATCCCTAAAAACTAAAAGTAGCAGGACTAATTAAAGACAGACAGATGTAGGTCAGTGCACTTAGAAAGTACACGAGAGAACACTTCCTATCATCAGTATTATCTTAATAGTGCAGTCCCACTTTTCAAATCCCACACTGGTGAATGCCTTTAGAAGACTAGTTTAACTGATGGAACATTGGAAATCGTATTTCTACATAAGCGTGGCATGCTAAATATAATAAATAGCTTGTTTTCATTGATGATATAACTACTGCAATGTGTTCTAAGAATAATATCATTAGCTAGCCTTGTTTGTTTCACAGTACACTCGATCAGCTACACAAAACCTCTTACAACTTCAGATCAGCATTCCACACTTTACATTTCTTATGTATGCAAAAATGCCTAATCTTTATGAAATGAAAGGAATTTGATGAATGAGTCATTGTCTTGGTAAAACAGACACTGGAATCACACTGAAACAACTGAACAAAAGCAGAGGACTGGCCTCAAAAGCTCACTGGGTGTTTTTTCTTTTTTTGTATTCTGGTGAAGCAGTGACTGAGATGTGAATAGATCTGAACTGGTGTGTGACAAATAAGCTGTGAATCATTGGAACAAGCTCATCCATGAATAATGTGAAAATGTAGGCCAGGCCTGTAGGCTAGTATAGACTCCCTGCTGTGTTGGAGGAATGAAGTTCAAACATGTTTATGATTACTGAGGTTAAAAATGTGTGGTGGCCTGTTCACATGGTAAAATTTTACATGCTTTGAACATTTTTTGTATTGATTTTTTGAAAAGTAAAAGCTTTTATCACTTGAAGTATCATAACTAAGGTTATAAGACTTAAAATATATTATTAGTTTTAATTATATTTCTATATAATAATATATATGTGTTTGATTTGAGCCAGACAGCATTTTCCTTGGTGGCCGAAAAGTTAAATTTTAGTGTCCTCTGACCAGAGCACCTTCCTCCATAGATTTGGGGAGTTGCCCACATGCCTTTTGGCAAACTCAAAACGTGCCTTCTTATTTTTAACACTAAGTAATGGCTTTTTTCTGGCCACTCTTCCATAAAGCCATGATGGATTTGATGGTGCTCCGGGGGATCATCAAAGATTTGGATATTTTTTTATAACCCAACCCTGACTTGTACTTCTCAACAACTTTGTCCCTGACTTGTTTGGAGAGCTCCTTGGTCTTATTTAGTGGTGTTGCAGCCTCTGGGGCCTTTCAGAAAAGGTGTGTTTACTAACTATATTAAAAAGCAAATTAAATCAAGATGTTATGGTTTTATTGTACACATATAACCACATGTAATCACCTCAGACTCAGTGGATGTATCTACATTTAAAAAGTCCCCTCAACATTCTGTCTTGAGGACTTTTCACTAACATTCACCTCATCTTTGGCAAATAATTGTTGACCATTGGCAAATCATTTTGCAGATTTGTCCAATTTTGGTAAACAATGGCTTTTCATCATTTTTTTGTGGTTTACATGTGCTACATACTGCCCCTACAGCCATTAGGCTTTTTTACTCATATACACTGTATTATTTACCTCATTCAGTGATAACATTAACAACATTATGACCACTGACCGGTGAATAACATTGATTATCAATACAGTGGTACCTGCCAAGGAGTGGGATGTGTTAAGCAGGTGTTTTGCACTGATGGTAAATAAATACCAAAGGTGATCCAAGGAAGGACAGCCAGTGAATTGGAAAGAGTGTCATTGGTGCCCAAGGCTAGCATGTCTTGTCTGATCCCTCAGAAGAAATAGCACAGATGGCCATTAGTGCTGGCTACGATAAGTTTATGGACCCTTAAATATGCCATTTCAGATTAAGTTATTTTGTTATAATAGTCTCCACTCAAGAAAGGCTGTCTATTACATTTTAAAAAGTGGCTGTTGGGATTTCAGAGCATTCCACCATAAAAAAAAACAAACAAAAAAAAAAACACTCAGGCACTGATATCAGATGAGGATTCCTTAATAAGCTTGGAAACCATGTCTTCATAATTATCCTTGCTTTGTGCACAACAGCATGCTGGAACAGGTTTGGGCCTCTTATTTCTACTGAAGGGAAATCTCCATGTAACACTTTACAGTGATGTTCTGTGTTTCCAACTTCATGACATTTTGAAGAAGACTCACAGGTTGTGAAGGTCAGGCGTATACGTGGTATTGGCCATTGAGTCTTCATTTCTAAAAAGTAAGATTCCAGAGATCTTATTCAGAGCTCAGCAAAGTGGACAAATGACTGTGTTGCAATTTCACCAAGCCATATCAGACAGGCTCTATCAACATTACTCATATAACCGTGTCCACCACTGCTTGAATAATTGCCCTCAAGTCTGAGCTCATGTATTTTTATGACAAAAATGCCTTTCACACTGCTCATCCATCTTCTAGATATTTTCTTCAGATTACAAAATAAACCATTTAACAGAGAATAAGCAATGTTTGGTAGACATCTTGGTAAAATTAATCTTGTAGATAGATGTGCTGGATGTTCTCAAGGAAATAAATAAAAGTGTTTGAAAATGGGAGCTAGTTTCTGCTTGCTGGTGGATGTGAATGTGTGACACTGTAAAACACAGAAGCATGATTTTAATAAATGGAACAATGCCAGAAACTGTTCTGAGTTGGCTGATGTGGCTCAATTAGATTTATCCGAGACTCAATTCAGCTAGTTACATAACCCTCTATTCATACCCTCTCTCCAAAAATTGTCCTTTAGGAAGCTGAGCAGCTCCTTCAGTAATATGATTGACTTGGGTTATAATGGTGCCATGTTTTGTCAAGGTGTACAACAGGACTAATACCTTAACAATGACCTGTTCATAATTCTTATTAAAATGCATTTCTGCCATTATGATGATGATGATGATGATGATGATGAAGATGATTATTGCTTAGCACCACCTTTCCTCACAGCCACTCCCTTTTTCAGCTTATAAAGCTAGAGATGAATAACCCATTGACAATATTTAAATGAAATTTTATGGGAAGGTCATTCCCAAAAATGTTTCCTCTAAAATGGCTTTTTTATCCAAACCAGACTGGTTTTATACTGGGAAGTCCGGTAATGTAATTACTTTGACAGTTGCCTCAAGCAAGGATGTCAGTAGTCAATAAAACTATTTGCAGTCTGGGTGAATAGCCAATATAACAATTTGCACCTGGGTGTATATAGCACCATCCAGAAACAAGACATGTACCCAGGTGTCCTTAGCCAAAGCTAAAGACTAGCCCAAAGCTTAATACTAACTGTTTGTAAATAGCCAAATAGCTGACATGTCTATTCTAACCCAGATGCAAATAGATACTTCCAAAAATGCTGGAATTAAACTAACTATTGAATATAGTACTTGACGTTTTATAAAATGACCAGTGAAAATAAGCCCAGGTAATAGTATATACCTTAAATTGTATCTCATAGAAAAAAAAAATTATAATGCTTTATCTTCAGTTAAATTCAATTTAATTTAATATTGCTTCCTGTCAAAATATTGATGACACTTAAGGGTTTTTAAGTAAGCTATGGCATGCTTTTCATAGGTATAGGTAAGGTATATATATAAAAAAAAAAAAAAAGTCTGTTGGGCTTTTACACAAGAGTCTACTAGCTTCTCAGGACAGGATTTATCTGTTCTGTATCGTGAAGCAACTAGGAATGGATGGGATGCTAGTTCCTCGCAGGTTACCTTTCCAGTATTTTCATTTGGGTGGACAGATTCACACTTGTGGTAAAGACCTTGCCCAGTAGTCTTAGTACGGTGGGGGTCTAACAAGGATAGCCTTCAAAAATGTTATCACCATGTCATTCACTAATGCTCACACCACGTAAGTTGTGATATTTTTATAGGTTGGTCTATTCAGCACATTGCTGAATCCTGAAACTGGTCATTCTTCATGGAAAAAGAAAACAGGAACAATATGTATTCATTTGTCTTTATCTTAATCATGCATGAGAACATCTCCTTCAGTCCTTCAGACATTTTGGCAATTTACCAGGCTCTGATAATGCTTGTTCCACCTCCACTCAGACAGAAGGAGTATTAAAAAACACGGTGCAGATTTTTTGTCCATGGAAACACAAGGTTTGGTCATGTGTTTAAAGGCTTATGTAAGTTTTAATCAGTGGTGTTGTATCCGAGACAGGGCATTTTTGATTCATCCACTACTAAGTTGCTGTGTGATCTCTGGAATGTTCAGCCCTTTATAAATCAATCCTATAAACCTGTCCCAGCAATCTAGCAGCACCAGCAGGAAATGATCTTCTCTGAAGGTTCCAGCTATACAGTAGACATTACTAAATGTATCATAATGAGTGGATGCAGAACAGAAACACTACACACTGGCTTTTTGTTGATAGATAAGGTGCTAAGAGTACAGGTTGTACTTTTTATCAAAGTGTAGGCAGGAAAAAGAAAAACTTTCCATTATATACTATACACAAGGCACAATTACAGTTATACACAAGAACCATGTTTACTTGTAAAACATTTCTGTATAGAAGATATTTAAAACATTCTCAGAAATTACTTCATCAGAGTTTAAAACTGACAATATGGCATGCACATATAGACACGTGTGCATATTTGCAAACTACTTCACCTTGCCTCGACACACATGATAAAGAGCAGGAAATTCCAAACTTAATACCCCCAGATCATACTCTCGCAACCTTTCTATTTAAAGAATTATAAACACTTCACCAAAAAATGTACCAAGGCTTTTAGGTATCTTCCTCTCCTTCTAATTCACACACACACACACACACACACACACACACACACACACACACACACACACACACACACAAACTCTCTCTCTCTCTCTCTCTCTCACACACACACACACACACACACACACACACACACTTGTGCACTGCAATGGACTAAAAAGAGTACACACTGGTGGCTGTCATTGGAGCTTGGTGATGGTCCCATGTGAGTCATTCTTTAGGCAGATGATCTCAGAGCACAGATTTGGCTTTAGGAAGTGTTTATTTAGCACACCAGAGATCAGAACACTGCCCCAAACTACCAGCCACCAGGGAATGCTGAACAAATCTTCCAGTTCTTTCTATTCTTCATGTTTCGACTCAAGCATGTTGCAACAGTCTCTGATTCTTGCCATTTACCATCAGTCCTGTACAAATATGACCAACGGAATATTTGGACTGTTTATATCGATTGTGTTTGAAGTGACATCAGTTTAGAGTCGTGAGAGTTTAGAACAGTGCTGCCTGTTTATAGAGAAATATCCGCATCGTCTGGGTCTTTATGTTCTCTTTTCAATGACAAACCTGTCCAGAGTTATGATTCAATCAAGAACAAACAGTTAGCAACAAAAAGCGATAACTTTCCTTAACCAAGTCCCCCACTTTTTCTTCTTCTTCTTCTTCTTTACCATTGTACTTGACTATTTATGCAGAATTTTATATTTACAGTACTGTGCAAAAGTTTTAAGCACATACAAACAAATGCTGTAAAGCAGATGCCTCATATTTACGTATTAATAATTAAAATATATGTTTCTTCATAAAAAATTCTACAAAGCATAGTAAACAGTAATAAATGCCACAAAGTCAATATTTGGGGTGATGACCCTTTTCTTTTAAAATGTAGTCTCAGGTATGGTTTGTGCAGTTTTAGAAGGTAATGAGCTGTAAGCGTTACTGGTCTTGCAAAAACAGCCACAGTTTTTCTGGAGATTTTGACTGTAACAATTGCTTCTCTATTTGCATGCAAAAGCCAGAAACCTGCATTATGTTTCTGTTTGAAAAGTGGTCCCTAGTGTAAATTGCTGCTTTCTTTATCGACATACAAACTTTTCCGCCAGGTAACATATAATTTGATTCTAAAAGTAATGAAAACTAATGTTTGGAAACTCTACAGCAAAATTTCTACAAAAAAAAAAAAAAAAGAAAGAAAAAGAAATTGCATTCCTAAGACCTTTGCACAGTACTTTATGTCACTTAACCAGGAAGGGCATGGACTTCTCACTGAAATCACGCTACCGAGTGCTTTGAGTCAAATTTACACTATACGCTAGATAATGTAGCTCCTCTGGAAAAAAAAACCAATCAGAGAGAAAAAATTAGCACCCTGGTATAACGATGATACACGCACACTTAAACAGAACACCCGTAAAT
>JAQMYF010000023.1:42246502-42262493 GCA_030014195.1 Neosilurus mollespiculum
CCAGATTCTCTGAATATGGTACCGAGCTCTGCATAAGAGAGCGCAGCGCATAGAGTCATCAGGCCACACACAGTCCATATGATCAAGCTCGCTCCAGGGCTACCAGTATTGGACATCACAAACTGGGGGGACATAAAGATCCCTGAGCCTATCATAGTCCCTGCAACCAGAGATACTGCACTAATTAACCCTACCTCTTGCTTTAGCTTCAACCCTTTGTGCTGGTTGCTTGTCATGATGCCGTGGTGCGAGTGAAAATGAGTTTAATGGATCATGTAGCAAAGGAAAATATGTGAATCATGGGTAATAAGATACTAAGTACAAAGTATGTCTGATTAAATATTAACAATTAAGATAGTTTGGTGTACACAACTGCGCAGAAATCTTAGATCAACCTTGAAAATAGTGTGAATTTATCTGGGTAGCTTATAATGTATATATAGATTAAAATTTGGGGGTGGGGGGGTGGGGGGTGAAATTAGAGAGAGATAAGCTCTCATGATTTTGGTTCATGAGCTTGAATATTTTAAGTCCACATAAATTTCAATCATAGCAATGATTTACGGGTGTTTTAATAATTCAGGGCATTGTAAGATATTTTGAATACACATTTTAAATGTAATTTTTCTCATTCAAAGCCTCTAACATATTTGTTGTTGAAGTTCTGCAGATAGAGACACAGAAAAGACAAGCCACAATTTTAATAACCGGACTGAAAACATCATAACTTTGAAAGAGGATTAGAACATCTAAACAGTTTGTACTTTCTTTGAAATCTTAAAGAAGTGTGTAATCTTAAAAATAAATAAATAAGTAAAAAATTCAGTAAGCTGATTAATCTAGTTCAGAGTCAGTTCATACCAGTTTCCGTGCTCCCAAACAATCTGTAAAATAAGCCAACCTGCATTCTTGTGCACTATTAAAACAGCTTGAAAGAATTTATCTTGGAACAGGCCAAATTGTATTCTTATTTTACTGATCAGAAGAACGTAGGAAAAAAAAACATCTCCCTCACTGACCTTCTTTTATCTGAAACAGTTAATATATGTATTATGCTTAAAACTTTTTGTAAAATAATTCATTTCCTGTATCAAAATTCTAATAACTTTTGCTCAAAAATAATGAAGGAAAAGTAAAAAAGTAAAAAGTAAGTAAAAATAAAGTAAAAAAGTAAAAAAGAAAAAAGAAAATAGTAGAATATGTATATTACTAACTATGTCTTCCTGGAGCCTTCTAGAACTTTCTTGAAATTTATGACGTGCACTTTATGGGGCTATATAAACGTGAGCACTGCTTGGGTTGTAATTTAGATAAGGCGAATGGGAAAAGTGTGTTTTGTTTGTGATCAAATATTTTTTTGTATCAAATTATTTTAGTTCAATCATAGTTTCAGAGTATATAGGCTTCCTGACTGAGCAACACTGATTGATCTGCTGAGAGATTATTAATTTTTAACCATAGTGTCTAAAAAAAAAAGTGCTTCTTTCACTGAAAGAAACAAAAAGATCTGGACGAAGAATCTCATAAGATTTCAAATTCCCAGAACTTATCAGTGTGCAGAACGGGCAATCAAGTGCCTTCAAGATCTTTATGACATCTGTAAAAAAGAAGCTGAAAGTTCAGCTTAGAATTATTTTGTCTAAAAAAACACAACAATTATATATTATGCTATAGTTATGCTAAATATTCCACATTATTTTTCTTTATATAACTATGCTACATGTAGATGTCCATTCATTAATTTTCTAGGCCACTTAATCCTAATTAGGGTCACGTGGAAGCTGGCACCCATCTCAGCCGACTATGGGTGAGGGCGGGGTACACCCTGGACAGCTCGCCATGCCATCGCAGACTTGTAGATGTTTCTAATTATTGCATACATGGTAAAATCGAATTTTCAGTTTGGGGTGACTTTTTTCAAGAACTAAAACAAATGAATGCCTGTCTCATTACTTTTGGACAAAAGTTCATCGATTTATGACACAGGAACATAGGGTTACAAAAATTCATAACCCTAATGTACATAAAATATATTTAATATATTTCTAAGGCACAAATCATATTCAGCTTAAACATGATTTAAAAACCAACATTAATTGTTATTATACAAATCAATTCGCTACATCATTCCCATTTCTTGGCAGAATATAAAAAACAGAAGACAATGTGATATTACTTCAATTCTTTAAAAAACAGCAAATTTTGAAAATATAAGATCGTGCCAAATATGTTTGTATACAACCTTTTGAAAAACTTAGCAAAGAATTATGAATGATAAGAAATGTATACACTTACTTTCAGATTTGGAGACACGTGGGAACATTAACAACAATTTCATCAAACACATTGTATAGAAACAGATCTGGTCAAAATTTATGTAAAACACAAACTGAATCATATTGTTTACACATTTATTTGTTTGGAAGAATATGACAATAGCTCAACTAATAAAATAAAAAATGTAATCCAATTTCCTCAAAAGTATAATAAAGCTACTAAATGTTAATCTTAATCTTAATAGCGGAGCTCCTAAGTGGGGCACTGCAGGCATGGAACATGGCTTGGATGGTCTGTCCGTCCGGTTTCTGTGCTTGTCCAAACAAGGAAACCCAAAAAGGCTGCTGCATCTCTGAAATGATGCTGATTGGATGTTATGTAGCGCTGAATTGCATGATGTCGGACAGCACTAAAAAATTTTTTTAGTAATAATAAAATTAAAACCGCAAACATAAAAGCTGATACATCTCCTCTTGGAATTGGACAGAACAACAACAAAAACAAAAAACAAACCCACTCAGGTAGATTTGCAGGTTAATAAATGTTCATGGAGCAAACACTGAAATCAGAAACTTGACAGAACATGAGCTTGTTAACCAGATAAGTAAATTAACAAGACAGGTGATACAAATGAAACCGGAAGTCAGAAAGGCATTAAAAAGCAAACACAGGCTCAGACACCTATCAAAAGATATCAGTCAGGAGCTTCACTTTTAGACGGTGCATAAATCTAGATATTATAATATGTACTATGTGCATCCAGTGTGATGCTAGTGCTACCATTTAATAAGTCATTTTTTGCTGCAACCTTTTTGGAAATCTCAGCCAAAAATTATAACAGCCAAGTAAAAAAAAAACAAAACAAAACAATTCAGGCTGTATCTGACTGGTAAATGTGGTGAAATATTTAATGGGAAAGCTCTGCCTCACCGTCTGACATGATGTTTTATACATTTTTCTCAGCTGGTGCCACCTCCAGGAAGAGCTGTAGGAAGACTGTGAGTTTGTCCAGAAGGTGTGGACACAGTTTAAAGTGAATTAATGGAATATAAACCAAAGCTCCACTTAGGATGAAGAGGGTGACATACAAGTACTCAAGCTGAGGGTTGTCAATGATTGGTGCTAGAACCAGGAACACAGCTGCCAGTAGCACCAGGATAGGGATAAAAATGGGTACCTGGAAAAAAACCCAGAAAGAGTACTTTCAATTTAATCTTGTGCCAGGGAACAGCATGTACATGTATTCTTTAATCATCTGAGTACCAGATAAAGTATCTTCTTCATTTTTACATCCTTAATAGTTTTACAGTCATGTGAAGCTCTCTTACCGTGTATGTACGAGGAAGTTCAGGAAATTTGATTTTTAAATATAGTAAACCTGCTATCGTAATTCCATAGAAGAACCAGGCTGTAAAGCTGAAGATGAAATGGAGTTGAATTAGAAAAACATTACAGAAGTTATTTATGCATTAAAAGTAATATATAATATAATAATAGTGCACGTGGCACTATGAACAGAATTTTTTAACGGCAAGGAGTTTAGCCAAATAGTTTTATATTGCTGTTTTTGTCACATTTATAGTATAATAAGTCATGAATGATAACTCCTATCATGTTTATCACCTAAATAACTTTATACAACAGCAGTAATATCATACTCATACAGTTTAACTCATAACGGTATTGGATTAAAGAGTTGTAACACATCACACCATTTAAAAAACTCCTTCTTGCCGTATCGGTGTGAATAAGAAATTATGTACAGGGCTTGAAGCGCTCATGAAGCTGTAGGTGACATGTTGTCCAGACCTGAAGAAATTAACTATGCCCTGAAAATCTCCAGGAATGAGCACGATGAGGGAGATGATGGTGGTGAAGATGAGAGCTGGAGAGGGAGTGAGGTGCCGCACATGGGCCATGGCAAGGATGTTAGGCTGAAAGAGAAAAAAGAAATAAATTTAAAAAGAATCAATATATAATAACAATAATAATAATAATAATAATAATACTAATAATAACAATAATAATAATAATAATTATTATTATTATTATTATGATTATTAATATATAATAATTATTATTAAGATTATTAATATTATTTATGTATTTATTTTTGTTTAATTTATTATTCATTCATCCATTTTCTGAGCCACTTAATCCTAATTAGGGTCGTGGGGAGGCTGGTGCCCATCTCAGCTGAGTACACCCTGAACAGCTCGCCAGGCCATCACAGGGCAGAAACACGCTGATGGCAATGCAGCTCTTGACGAAAGTCAGCAATGGTTCTTTTACATGCCTCTCACCACAGACAGTGAAAGACATGGCTGGCCTTTGATAACCCAGTTAGCTGCACTGGGGGAAAGCAGTGACAACCCGTTGATAGTGTGGCTTGAACCCCCACCTTGGGATCAGTAATCCAGCTCCCTACCACGAGGCCACCACTGCTATATTATTATAACCGGACAACATTTTAAAAAGTAAATATAACACTCATACTCTTAACATTAGCATGTCACATGAAAAACATACTGCTATATTAAGAAGGATGAAGGCAAAATAATATTTTTTTGTTATCCTTACCATATGACCTTCACGGGCAGCTACAAAACAAACTCGTCCTCCACTGAAGAATGACCCATTCAGAGAGCCAAAGGATGACAGTGCTGCTGCAAGAGACATCACCCAGCCCCATTTGCCTAGGACTTTATTACTGTTTAGAGAGAGAAAACTTTGTCAGTATCAAAAGCTTCTCTCAGTCACTGGCCACAAACCTACTCAGTGTGCAACACAATTTTTCTGCATACATGGAGAAAAAAAAAACATACCCCCAAGTAACTGCCACAGCACTAGATACCATCATCTCTCTTGGAGTCATTGCAGCCAGATAACTGACATTGACCAGTAAATAGAGGATTGTTACCATTGGGATGGCAATCATTAATGCCCGGGGGAGATTTACCTTGAACAAACAAAAATAATGTTGACATTAGTACATTATTCATTCATTCATTCATTTACCGAAGTGCTTATTCCTGCTAGGGTCGAGAGGAAGGTTGGAGCAGACTCTGGACGAAGACGGTGTAAACACTGAATAGCTCGCCAGTCAATTGCAGGGCCCATGTACAAACAACCATTCATACACAACCCAAGGGGCAATTTGGAACAGCCATTAAGCATAAAGTGCATGTCTTTGGACTGTGGGAGGAAACTAGAATCCCTGGAGGAAATCCATGCAAGCACAGGAAGAACAAGCAAACTCCACAGAGAAACGGCCGAGCCCGGGACACGAACCCAGAACCTTCTTGCTTTGAGGTGAATATGCTAAACACCACACCAATGTAATGGTCTGGCGAGCTGTTCAGGGTGTACCCCGCCTTTACCTGGAGTCGGCTGGGATGTTCTACTATCTCCATGTGATGCTAATAAAGGATAAACCAGTTTGGAAAGTAAAATAAAATGAAATAATTCTAGATAACCTTCATAAAATATCTTTTTTCCCCATTATAGCTGGATTGAATAATATTTTGTTGTATACAAATGCATATTTGTAACAATTAAATACACCGCTTAAACGGATCATGCACACAAAATACCTTTTAGAGGCAAAGTTTGGATTCTAACATCCTGAGAAAGACCCTGTGTTCCTCATACGCTCATACACTGCCATTCCTTTGGGACTGAGCCCCAAATCTGTGCCCTAAAAGACAATGTCCGAATTTTATTTATTTTTTTATTTTAATTGCTTTCTGAAAATTTTATGAAGCTGGTGCTGATTTCTGCATAAGCAAGTACAGCTCACTATGCAAGCTGAGTCCAATGCTTCCAATGTTGGCCATCACAAACAGAGAGGACAAATAAAGACCCTACATCTGATCATAGCATATAACCTGCAGCAAGAAATGTGATGCTTTATAGGGACTGATCCTGACTGTTAAATGTCAGTTTGCAAATAGTAGCCTTCATATCAAACACTGTGATGACTACAGAATGTAGAAACTTGCATACACACCTGAAGTGTATTTCAAATTTGGCTGTCATTCTTAATGAATCAAACACTGTCTTGTTTATACTGTGGATCACTTTCATTTTCTCAAATAAGTTTCAAATTGTCTTAATCTCCATATTTGTTGTAGAATTTCAACATTTTCGAATGATTCACTATTCCATTCAATATTACTCATTATTTTATACTGCATCATACCCCCCACCCCCCACCCCACCCCACCCCACCCCACTGCTTGATGGGCACAGCTCAAAAGAATGGTTGAGGGTCCCTGCTGAGTACAACTTGAGCTGCTTCTTGATCACTACCACTTCCAAGTAACATGTCTGTATCTAAAGAACCCTTTTCAGTCAGCCAGTAATTGTAGAGTTACCTAAACCACCTAAAAGGTATGGAATTAGCATATTAATTGAAGTGTGTCTGCTGGACTTTGTGAGTCAGAAAAGGGGCACTATCATGAAAATTACAACCAAAAAGGAAGGAAAATGTTCAAAGACAACGAATAATCAATGCTAAGGAATATAAACTGAATTCATAATGCAATATATTTCACTGAGAAACACACCTAAAATTTACAGTTCCATACCAGAGATAAGGGGCAATAGATCATCTGTTACTCTCTTAAATGGAAAAGCATGGTTTACATGTACTACTGTTAAAGCAGCCTTTTCTTTTCTCATGTTAGGCTTTACTTCAAATAAATGCAGCAAGACATTGATTTACTACAAATATCTTCATTAACAGTTTTTTGTAATATAAGTCAAGAATTACCTCCGGACGCTTAAGCTCTTCCGTTACAGAATTTAGGTTGTTCCAGCCATCATATGACCACAGACACTGATAGAAAGCCATTCCAATCACACCTATACTTTGGCTGGTACCATCAAATGTATTCTGTAGATTACCAGTATTTCCTTGTATAAGCAACACCACACCAACAATGGAAATAATTAGCAGTGCAAGAAATTTAGCTGCCGTGAGGACTGTGGTCACAGCTATGGAGAAGCGTACATTCAGGCAGTTCATTATGACCGAGATTAAGAGGGCAACAGCAGCTACAGACTTCACTGCCACATCTGGAGGTGTGCAGTTTTCATAGAATGGTGCAACAATATTCTGGGCAAAGCTGAGTGCCAGTCCAGTCATACTGGTTGGCCTTACAACCAACACTGAGGTGAAGGCAAAAATAAAAGCCATCAGGTTTCCTGAAGTCCGTATTATGTAGATGTATTCACCACCAGATTCACGGATGACTGTTCCTAGCTCAGCATAACTCAGTGAAGCCAACATTGCCAACAACCCACAGCAAGCCCAGATCACCAGGCTAGCCCCAGAACTCCCGATGTTCAGCAGTACAGTCTGTGGGGACATGAAAATTCCTGAGCCGATCATGACCCCTGCAATGAGGGACACTCCTCCCATCAGTCCCACCTCTGACTTTAGCTGAAGTTTCTTAGATGTGCTCTCCATGTCTATAAGTGTTTAAGCAAATGAATTTCCAGTGCATGTACTTTTCACAGACACTGCAAAGTGTTACTTGCACTATGCCCCACCTGCAATTAAGTCAGTTAATAATTATAGGCTTGCAGCCACATTTAAGCACAACCCTCTAGTCAGTCTTACCTACAAAGTAGAAGAAGCTGCAGTATGTTCTTTTCACGCCACTTATTTGATTTCTTATGCAATGGTTTTCTCTGTCAGTCATGGCTTTATGTTAAAGATTTAATAATAATAACTTTATGTTATGTTTAATCATTTATGGAGGTTATGCAGAAGTCTTTACTGTTTGACAAGCTCTTGTTTTTGAACAATTCATTAACAGTAATGGTTTAGTTCTGACATGGTGGCAGTAGTATTCAAACTCTGTCAACCCCTGTCAGCTGTCCAACTGTAGACCAATATCAAACCTCCCTTTTATCTCCAAAATCTTAGAAAAAGCTGTTGCACAGGAGTTGTATTCATATCTATGGAGAAATAACATTCATGAAATGTATCATTTGGGATTTAGACCTCATCATAGCAGAAAAACAGCACTCAGTAAGGTGGTAAATGACCTAATGCTGGCCTCTGACCAACACTGTGACTCCTTTCTTATGTTACTTGACCTAAGAGCAGCTTTTGACACAATATACCATTCTCCTTAATAGTTTAGAAAATGCCAGAGGAACAGCCCTCTCCTTGTTTAGATCTTATTTAAGTGACTGTTATCAGAGTGCAGATATAAATACGAATATGAAAAATCTCTGTCTGTTCTAATGTTAAGTTTTGTGTTCTATAAGGTCCTGTTCTAGGCCCGCTGCATATTTCTCTATACATTTTCTCTACACATTTGGGTGATATTATTCATCAGCATGGAATTAGCTTTCACTGTTAGGCTGATGACACACTTGTATATTTCAGAAAATCCAAATAAGACACACCAGCTTAATAAAGTTGAGAAATGTGTAAAGGACAAAAGACACTGGATGCTTACGAACCTCCTCTTATTAAATTTTAATAAGACAGAAGTACTTATGCTTAATCCCCATGCAGTGAAAGATAAGCTTTCTGATTATGTCTTAACTTTAGATATTTTTTTAGTTTCATCATGTGCAGCAGTAGATATTACTTGGACAACCTTTATTCATCTCAGGAATATTACTAACATAAGGATCATGATGTCACTGTATGATGCGGAAAGACTTGTTCATGTTTTTTTTAACCACAAGATTAGATTACTCTAATACAGTCTGGATGTTCCAATGGGTGCATAAACAAGCTACAGTTAGTCCAGTTTGCAGCAGCAAGGGTAGGTACTACAACCAGAAGACATAGGTACATGTTCCCATCCTATCTACTCCCGATAAATTTTAACATCGGACATAAAATACTACTTTTAACCTATAAAGCACTGGTCTTGCACCACATTATCCTAACAAGTTCTTGTTGTTTATGATCCATGACGCCCATTTATATAAAAAGGTGCAGGCTACTTACTAATATGTCAAATAATGAAGACGACTGCAGGGGGCACAGTTATGGAACAGCATTCCAGTTACTGTTTGGGAACACAGTATCAAAATTGCAGACTAGCTTGTAAATGTACTTGTTTAGTTAAGCATTTTGTTAATAGTCTTTTATTAGGCAAAGGAGCAGATCGGGGGTTCTCAGGCATAGGTAGTTCTGATAAACTGGGATGTTTGGATGCTGTCACTCCCACTCTCACTCAGGCCTGTCGACGGTGGAGTGGCTGATTGCCATATGTCACAGGGGGCCCTCACGTCTGTCTTTCTTCTGGTTCTCTCTTGTTACTCGTGCTGTCATAGTCAGTCTTGCTGGAGTCCGTGTTTGCATTCAGCACTGATAAAGTCTCTTCTTAAACTGTTACATTGTTATGAGCATACCTAACAACCTTGTTCTCTCTTAGTGTTTTTATTGAGGTACACATGCTACTTCTGAAATACCAGTGATCCTTATCCTTCTGCTCTCTGAATCCTGTGATTCATCCTGTTACTGCTACTGCTGGTTGGAGTACTCATCTTAGAAAACTCTAGCTCCTGCAGATAATGGTATAAGGATGTAAGGATATGGACCTAAATATACAGTCAGAAATTGTGAAGATGAATTTCAAGTGCTGGTGATATAAAGTCTTTTACTAAAATGATTTAGGAATACAATTACCATTATAGTTACTAGATAACTAACTAAACGTCATGTTCCTCATGTCATCAGGGGGAGTTTTCACAATCAGTGAATCACCTGAGGCATCACCGTTGCCACAGGCTTTCTCATTAGAGATGTATAGGATTTATTGAGAAATGTTTAAAATCGTTAGTTTAAATTCTTGTTTACTAGGTAAAGCTGCTTGGCAACAATGTTAACTGTTAACAACTGAATTGAATTAAAATAGTAAAAACAATAAGCAGCGTTAAAAAAAACCCTCAGTATTGTCCTCATTTCGAGTCTCTTCACATTCTGCTGCTTTTACAACAATCTGGACTGAGGCTAACAGTGTCAGATCTATTGTTCCCGCAAAAAGATTCAAGTTTTTACACTTGAACTGTACAGGATATTAAAGTTGGAAAAATGGGGCTCCTGAATGGCACATCAACAAGGTGTGTGACTATCAACAAGATCGCAAGTTTGAATCCAGCTGGATGCCATAGCCATCTGTGTGCAGTCCACGGGAGCTAATTGGCTGAGCTCTCACGGGAGGAAGGGATGGCATACGCTTACTTCCCTGTCACTCACAGCAATTACCAGCCAGTCATTGGTGTTTGTGAGCTAATTCGTACAGGGAGGCGGATGGCGCTTTCCCTCCCACTGTGTGAGACAGCCCCAAATATGCATGCGCAGCAGTTTAAAAAGAGGCAGGTGGCAGCCTCACCTTCCCTGGTTGGTGGTGAACAGGGAAGGCAATACTTGATGGGAGGAAATTGGATATGACTAAAACAAGAGAAGAAAATGGGGGTGGTTGGGGGGGTTGGGGGTGAAAAACTTTTGAAATTATTTATTCTGATCTAATTTTTTGTATATATTAAAAACCTGTAATTTTTTTCAGGGTACATGGACATTTTATATTCACTGTACTTCCAGATATACAGCTCTTATTTGACAGATGCATCTTAAATGAAGGAGCTATCTGCCCTCAGTAACCCTGTGGATCCAGACAACCCCAAACCTGTTAGGGAAGTATCACTGGTGATGATATCTCTCTAGTGGAAAACAGCTCGGAATCTGGCTACTGATGCCACCAGTAATGCAACATGAAACATCAACAGCAGGCATACTGTGTGTCCAGTGAAAACCTGTATAAAAAAATCGAATGGGAGAAGAGCACAAACATCAGTAGAATGATTGCTGTATTACAGCAGTATTAATTGCAAATACAGTATATCAAAATCAAAACAAAAAGCAAAAAACTATGTCATCAAGCTGATTGTTTACCTCAGGCAGTCAATATGTCACTTTCATCCAATCATGCACATTCCATGATTAATTTTATTTAACCCACTGTAACCTTGTATTCTTCAGTTGAGGTGTTAGCGTTGATCTTCATTTGGCTTTTCTATAAGCAAATCCCATTTCATTCAGCTGCTTTCTTCCAAATCTGTCACAGATATTGACTTGTTTGTTTTCTTGCGCATTTTCTATTTTTAAATTATGTTGTTTTAAGATTTCTACCCTGATGCTTTGCTGTCTTTGTTATACCTGAGTTTTGTGTTTTATAATCTCACAATTTTGTTTAAACTTGCACCAAATTATTTGGCACAGCTGTCAGGGAGCAATCTTTTGCCACAGTCCATGTTGAATTTCCTTTTTATAAGTTTTATAATCCTTTATATTGTTTAAATTGTCTACTCTCTTATAGGGGCAAGTTTATCTGCAATTAGTTAAGTTCATCAGCTCATTAAATCTCTAAGCACCCTCTTTTAACTGCAGACTAATTTACATTTATAATACCACATGCCACACGGACCTATGCTGTATCCGATTTAGAAATGCAAATTACAAGTTGAGTCCATACTTGTTCCTCTATTTGTGCTGTAAAAAAAGCCATTAATTAAAATAATTTAATTTAATTGGTTTGAGTGCAGAATATAAAACAGTAAAATTGAATATGTTTTCTGTTTATTTGATAAAGCTTCATAAAATCTCCATAAACATCTTCATAAAATAATTTCATAATATACGCTAGGGGGTTATACACAGAGATTGCTATTCTAGAAACTTAAAACCAGCAGTTGAAAAGAAAATCACTTTTTAAAAATAGCCATTCTGTAGAACTCCGTAACCCCTCAGCCAAGACACCTCAAGCGCACGGAGGACAAAGCCATCCCCCATACGAACAGTTTTAGACAATCAACATTTTATTAGCTACCCTACGCACAGGGTTAGGTCATAGGAAGTGGCAATGAAAAATTTCAGAAAGTTACCATGCATATGAGCCGAGCAATGCTCCGGACGAACTTTATATGTTCAAGGTCACTGTGCTGAGGTCAAAGGTCACATATGCAAATTAGCTACCCCACGCACAGGGTTAGGTCATAGGGAGTGCCTCTGCAAAAGTTCACAAAACTGGCCGAACAATGCAAGCAACGAAGCAATGGCCGGGACAAAGTTATTACATTGTATTACAATGTATTACAAAGTTATACACTCCGCCCTTACGCCTGCCTGGCCGCCTGCCCGGCCGCCAAACCATCAACAATAACCCTCCATAACTGGCTGAGGGGTAAAAACCTGATCCCTGCTCTAAGGGGACAAGTAGACCCATATTGCCAGTAATAGTAATAACTATAGTGCTAGTGCAATATCTACACAATATAAAAGATCAAACCATTTTTTACAAATATCTTTTAAAATAATGTCATTCATCTGTATAGCAGATAGTTACCTGTGGATGCTTAATTTCTTCAGTGACAAAATTCAGTGTGTTCCAACCATCGTAGGCCCACAAACACTGGTAAAAAGCCATTCCGATCACACCAATGCTGTGGTTGGTTCCCTCAAATGCATTCTGAAGATTACCCGTGTTTCCTTGAATAAGCAACACCACACCACCAATAGAAATTACAGCCAGTGCAAGGAATTTAGCTGCAGTGAGGGTTGTGGTGAAGGCTATTGAAGAACGTACATTTAGGCAGTTTAATATGGTTAAGAACAGAAGGCAACAAGCAGCTACAGACTTCACTACCAGTGTTGGAGGATCACAGTTTTCATAGAAGGGTGCCACAGCATTATGGGCAAAGCTGAGTGCCAGTGCAACATTGCTGCTTGGCTTCACAACCACAAGCGAAGTGAAGACATATAGGAAAGCCAAAAGGTTACCAAAAGTGCGTTGTATGTAGATGTATTCACCTCCAGATTCACAAATCACTGTTCCCAGCTCGGCATAGCTTAGTGTTGCCAGCATTGCCAAAATGCCACATCCGGCCCAGCTTACAAGGCAAGCCCCAGGACTACCAATGATCCCCAGTACAGCTTGCGGGGACATGAAAATCCCTGAGCCGATCATGACACCTGCAATGAGGGACACTCCTCCCATCAATCCCACTTCTGACTTTAGTTGAAGTTTCCTAGGTGTGTTGTCCATGATGCTAGGTGCGACACAGAATGGTCTATTCAACTTTTTAGAGTTACTGTATAATGTGCAGTTGCCCTATTACAACTACGTCAGTTAATAGTTACAGGTATAAGATACATTTGAACTCAACCCTCTATTCAGGAATGTGCACTGAATATGAGAATCTATGTTTAATTTCTGGCTACTCATTTAACTTTTTGTGTCCAACTTTACCCCTTTCTCAGGACTTAAAGTTAACATTTACAAAAGTGCATAGCTTTACCTTCTCATTGACAAGTTTGTTATCAAATGCCCATTCCTGTCATTTATAAAATTCTGTACTTATTTTTAATAAAATAATCATACCAATCATACTACTAAAACGCAAATTAAAACTATTTACACATTCAGGAATTTACCGACAGAGCTACCACATAGTTGCAAATTCTCGAATACCTCAACTTTTTAGGAAGCTGGGGGCAAAGCACACGATACAGTGTTTTGCTCAAGGAACCCAACAGTAGCAAAAAGGAAGTAAAATGCTCAAGGACACTGGAATAATGAATTCTGAAGTATATAAAGAGAATTCATAATAAAATATATTTCACTCTGCGATGGGCTGGCGAGCTGTCCAGGGTGAACTCTGCCATCGTCTGAGATTGGTACCAGCCTCCCCGCAGCCCTAATTAGGATTAAGCACTTCAGAAAATGAATGAATGAATAAACTAATGAATATATTTAACTGATAAACATACCTATATAGTTCCATACCAGAGTTAAGTGAACAGTACACTTGCAAAAACCTGCTAAGTCAAGTTGGTCAGTTTTTAAGAAAAATCTGAATTTTTTTATAGGCATAGAAATTATCTAACAGTTTCGCTTCTTCTGCTACAATTTACAACACGAGTTAGCAGGTTTTGAAAGTAGAGCTATCAGTGGGACATGCACAGATGCCTGAAAAAGAGGCTAAAGGTAATAACTTGACTTAGCAGGTTTTTCAAGTGGACTTATCAAGTACTAATAGATCTAAACTCCCTTAGACCACACGAGGAAGAGACCTTGAGAGGAACCAGACTCAAGAGGGGAAATCCTTCTTTATATGGGTGAAACTAGATAAAAAATGCAAACCATGTAACAAGAACTTCACAATAGTTTAACATGAAGTCTAGCTGGTTATCCTATAACTGAAACAATAAAAGAGTTTACATCACCAGCAGTGAAAAGTCATCACACTTCCTGAGTGTATATTTACATCATCAGCAGTAGTGAGGGGCTTCTAAGATGAGAACTAGGATTGTTAAGCTCATAAGTCACAGAGTCATCATATGAGCAGAAACACTGATAGAAAGCCATTCCAATCACACCAGTACTTTGTCCGTGCCCTCAAATGCATTCTGTAGATTACCAGTATTTCCTTGTATAAGCAACACCACACCAGCAAAGGAAATAATTAGCAGTGAAAGAAATTTAGCTGAATTTTAGAAGGCTGTGGTCGCGGCTTTGGAGAAGCGTACATTCAGGCAGATCATTATGACAGAGATTAAGAGGGCAACAGCAGCTACAGACTTCACTGCCACATCTGGAGGTGTGCAGTTTTCATAGAAACGTGCTACAAAATTCAGGGAAAGTTGAATGCCAGTCCAGTCATACTGGTTGGCCTTACAACCAACACAGGTGAAAAGCGATCAGGTTTTCAGCTAATTACCATCAAGTCTTCAAGTCTGTGTTATGTAGATGTATTCGTGTCATGGATGACTGTTCCTAGCTCAACATAACTCAGTGAGGCCAACATTGCCAACAACCCACAGCATGCCAGTGAATTTAAAATAAGAGAGTTACCTGAAGATGCTTAAGTTCCTCAGTGACTAAAATCAGTATGTTCCATCCCCTGTAGGCCCACAGACAAACAGTACGCTGTATGTAGATGTATTCACCTCAAGATTCACAAGTCACTCTCCGCGGCTCAGCGTAGCTTAGTGTTGCCAGCTTTGCCAAAATGCCACATCCGGCGCAGCTTACAAAGCATGCCTTGGGTCTACTGATAATCCACAGTACGGTGTGTGGGGAAATGAATATCCCTGAGCCGATCATGACACCTGCAATGAGGGACTCTCCTCCCATCAATCCCAGTTCTGACTTTAGCTGAAGTTCCCTAGGTGTGTTGTTCATGATGCTAGATGCGACACAGAATGGCCTATTCAACTTTTTGAACCTATATACTATGTCGGTTAATAATTGAGGTATAAAGCCACATTAAACTCAACCCTTTATTCAGGATTGGCTACTGCACTGGCGAAAGTATGTTTTTATTTCGGGCTACTCATTTAACTTTATGTGTCCCATTTTACCCCTTGAAGTTGAAGTGTTACAAAAGTACTTAGATCTGGATGTCTTTTCTCCTTGACACTAACTCACTCACTCATTTGCCGAACCGCTTAATCCTGCTTGGGCTGAAGGGACGCTGAAGACTATCTCAGCTGACACTTGCCGAAGGCAGCGTACACCCTTAACGGCTTGCCAGACCACTGCAGGGCCAACACACACAATGATTCACACTCACAACTAAAGGCAATTTGGATGGCCAATTAGCCAAATCAGAATAAGAGTACTTTATTTATCCCAGAGGAATTTGTGTATATATATATATATATATATATATATATATA
>JAQMYF010000023.1:42289193-42300326 GCA_030014195.1 Neosilurus mollespiculum
AAACGCCCCCCCCCCCCCCCTTTTTTTTTTTTTTTTTTTTTTTTTTTTTTTTTTTTTAAGATCCTCTGCATTTGTGTAAGGTCTTTTCAGACATAGACACCCTCCACCCAAACCCAAAAAAAAGGTGGCTTGGTGTAATCTCTTGGTGGTTGATTAACATAACTGAAATGGACTCCCAAGCACTTTGATGAAATCTGAGTGGATCTCAATCAATGACTTTTTTTTCTTCCCCTTCTACTTCACACCTTCTCTGAAGTAATCTGCTTGCCTGTTATTCAGAGTGGACACCGACTGGCGAAGCTTTCCGAGTCTATTGTTTTCACCTTTCGAATAATCCTGGTGAATGATCAGGCTAATCCGATTTCAACAGTTGGCATTAGCTGTTTTAAACATTGAATGACTCGTCACTACAGTGAAAGTGAAAATCCAGATAATTAGGCCCACTAAATCTCTAATATAATAAGGGCTGTGAAATGTGAAAGTATAACTAAGAAGCCTATCTCTCATTTTTTTTAACTATTGCTTGGGGGCCTGAAACTTACAAAATATTTAGCAAAGTTTGTCCATATATTTGCAGTAACATTCCAAACATACAAACCATACATTTACTATGAGGTAAATAAATCATCCATTGTACTGTGCAGTGCCTGGTCTTAAGCTGCTTTTACACAGGCAGCAGGAGCAAGTTTCCCCCAAAACAATTTCCTGTGTTTACAAGGTCACATTACATGTTTGCTCAATGATCTAATAACGTGAATTGATGCATTGACTGCACACATGTAAAACCTACTGCTTGGTACCAGTTGTGTTCAGATAAGTTGCAGCCTCAACAAGATGCACCAAGATGCACAACTGTGCCACCTCAAAAAATAGCGCAGGTTGTACCCACTGGTGTAAAGTAGTTCTGGCACAGACTATTTTTACAAGGTCAGCTGTGTCCTGGGTGCAGCTTGTTATGGGTGCATATTATTATTATTATTATTATTATTATTATTTATTTATTTATTTTTTTTTCTGGCTCAATTGCCCATGTAGAAGCAGCTCTACTCACTGAGGAACCCTAACAAATAGTGGAGAAAATGGTGCTTTGCGTAATGGGCTGTGAGGTGGTTAAATGGATAAGTGTCTTGAAATTATTGTCGAGCATATTTACAGAGTAGAAAATGTTAGCCTTGGCCGACATGTCAGCTATTGGGTTTCTTGTTCTCATTTTATCTTTCATTTAAATATTACTTTCCGGTTGCAAGCATTTCAACCCCCCCATATTTATCTTAAACCACAAATGTGCTGTACTAGCAAGAATTTTAGATAATATAACATCTGTATGTTCCTGTTTTTGGAAAAACAAATGTCTACCCAGAAAGTTTTTTTTTTTTTGGCGAATAAAAAGTGTGCTTACCAAATAAAACATGCATACCAAATAAAACACTGGTTTCGCACAGGAAGGAAGAAGTAGGCTTTGGTTCTGTGTTTTAATGGCTGGTGGGTCGACGTGTCCACTGGGCAACTACAGAAAGATAATAACTAAAAATCCAAACAGTCCATCCATGAAATCAGCTGCTCCTTGGCATCATTTGTCCAGCCCCTCAATTGGACAGTGTACTTATACTTGGTGTTTTTACTGCTGTTGCTGCTTTATCCACACACAATTTGTGCATCATGCCATAAGGATAATATACCTTTTGTGGTGTACGCCCTTTTGAGGAAAATCCCAGCTCTGAATTCCAGTCACTGATATGTCTCTGCCTGTTTGTCACATGCCTGAAAGCACAAGCTACGGTTATCAGAGCATGGGCACTGAATGCAAGCCATCCCCCCCCCCCGTGAATATTCCTTAGTGCACTTGTGTCACGCCCAGCTTTGTGTAAGATGTTTTCATGCTCTTTTGCAGTTATCTAAGCAGCCTAAGCTTACGTGACATGTACAGGTGTGCATCATGTGGTTTTCGGTTTTTAACTTTTCTCTTCCATTGTCCTGGACCGTCAGTGACACAGAAAACAGGTCGGAGATGGACGTTGCTGGGACAGGATGCCCGTCTGAGTGTTTTTATCACTGTAATGTGTGATCTCTCCGGTTGTGCTGGTTGTCGGTAAAGAATTTGTTTTAATGAGGCATTTCACAGGAATCCTTGAGCTCATCAACAGGTTGTTAACACTAATAGTTCCTCAAGGGAGTTTAACATGTGACTAAAAGGTTGTGCTGGCTGAAGTTGCCTGTAATTTATTTCTTTTATTTATTTATTTGACTTAAAGCACCATCAATTTAGGAGGTGCCGAAAGCTTCTTGTCAACATTTTCAATATAACTGCAATCCCTTCATTCCTCGGGTGTGAGTGTGGAGGTCAGTCAGGGAAGTCCTTGAACCTTGCAAGGCAGTGTTTCCATAGAGATAATAGGGTGAATGTTTTTTTTTTTATAATTTTTTTATTTTTTTTTTTTTTACAGTGACTGCCAATATAAAATACACATTTGTTGGTTTACTGAAATCTCAGAATAGCATAACATTGTTTTGAATAACTGAAAAGCTCAACTGTTTTCAAAGGACCTGGTTGCTATGTACTGTATGTGTGTTGTCGTTACATTGTATGTTGGTATCTTAGAAGCCTTGTTTACATTCAGGGAGAGTTGATTTCGATCAGTGATTCCGAACATGTGGTTTATATGAAATTGATCAGAGAGATGTGTGTTTATATGACCCAAGTGTACAAACAGAATAGAATTTATATAACTTGCTTGCTTTACTCTGCAGGTTGTATCGTATTTCTTTTATCTCTAATTTATTTGTTATTTGAAAAAATTAGGAAAAAAACCTACTCCCCCTAGACAGGACAAGGCGAGCACAGGATTTTTTTTTTTTTGGAAATGTCATGGAAATGTCATCCGGGAAAGTGCAATACCTTTTTTTTTTTTATTTTATTTTTTTTTTTTTTTATTTTTTTTTTTTTTTTTTTAGATAAAGAACTGAAATAATTCTTCAGTAACTCGTAACAGATAATGATCTTATAGAAAATACAAAAACCGATAATGGCATCCAAACTTGGCTTATCCAGTACTTCTCCAAGCAGCCTGTGACCTCATTGAGGCTCTTACCGTGGGAAGACAAACAAAGAACCCGGATGCGATCACAGCACAAAGGTGTACTGAACAGGCACTGAAGTTCATCTGCTCGATTGTTAGCACTGCTAATATTTTTATATCAAACAGTTTATCAAAAGTCTACGCCACCTATTATACGATTATATTCGCAGTCAGAATGGCGATTATCATTCAGATAGTCCTAGAACCTGAGTAGTGCTAATTTTCCCTTGTGGAATAAGAAAAATAAGATAGATTAAAATGAAAAATTGAATTCTTAGGCATCATGTAAATGTAGCTAGTGTCTGTCTAATAAATAAGTACCACACTTGGTACCTTACCATAAAATAAGGTTGGTTGTGGTGGGCTATTGGTTTTAATAGGTATCTTAATTCAAACTATAATAAAATCTGTTTGTTTGCAAAGTCTTAGACCGACGCTGCTATTGTAATGATTTTATAGGTGATTATTTGAAAAGTTTATCACAGAATGATCTCATCGATACTAAAGTTAGCATGCAGAAGATGGTGATCTAAAAATATATTAAACATGGTGCGTGTAGAGTTTCTTACTGCACAGGTAGTGATTTAAATCGAAGTCTTAAGGCCTCCGACACAAAGGTGACATTAACTGGCATGTATGTATCAAAATCCTTTTTCGTACATGTTAACTTGGGCCTTGATGACGTCATTCTGAGACTCAGTTTTTAAAGAAGTGTCCATAAAATCATTAAATTCACCAATCAGTATGATTTTGCACACAGAAAGAAATTAGTATAGAGATTTGAATGAGATGAACTTTTAACATTGGCTGTCTTCTTCTTTATCTGGTTTGTTACATTGTGCCAGTTGAACCCTCCACCTATTTAAATTTACTGTCCAGGTTCGCTAGACTTGATTTCCTTCCCTTTTGTGGTGCAAGCATGTGTCTTTTCCTTCAAGACTTCCTTCTGACGCCTGGCCTGAGAATGGCCCGTGTTTATGTAGGTCCTGTCATGGCCATAGAGCAGGGCTTAAAGCAATGTTGAGCATACCAAGCAGTGAAAGATTACGTCTCCCTTCCTGATGTGTTGGCTGAAATCTTCCAGATGCTGCTGAAGACACGTTGGGGTTCTTTCTGTTGGAGCGTGACCATCCTGAACTGTGTGATTGGGTGGCAAACAAGATTTAATGTTTAAATAAATAAAAAAAAATCAGCTCAGGATTTCTGTAAAGAATGCATATTTAAAAAAAATAATAATAATAATAATAAAAGAGCATTGATATGTGATGGGAATCTTTTTCCATCGTCTGCCCAGAGTGAGTCAATGACCATGAGTGTATAAGGGAGGATAGAATAATTTGCTTGTTATCTTCTGCAATTAATTTTCAGTCTGCAACCCATCTGTGCATATGCTTATATTATTAGAGCATCATGGGTTGAACTCTTGATTTTTATGTGAGCTCGGGAAATCAGCTCATTGTGTGAAATACATCTTCCCCCTCACGCTTCGTCAAACAGTATTTAACTTAACTCGGGGTTGAGAAGACTTATAGAGGTCACATGTGTATGTGAATGTTCAGTGCAAGGGCCTGCACTGGCTCGGGGCTATTTATACATGAGTTTAGCCTCCCAGCAACTCCATGCTATTCCAGTAAACAAGTGAGTTAACATAGTCGTTTACTGTAATTCACTTCAGAACTACAGATATGCATGATGCCATTGTGTTAGCCATTGTATCAGACCCTGGATTACTCTATGGAGAGCAGAGGGAATATTATGTATGGCAATACTTTGCTCTAAATACATACAGCAAACTGTTGCGCAATGCTTGACAATGAAGCAAGCCGTTTGATTTGCATTTAAATGGCAATTGGGTTTTAAATGGTAATTCCCTTCATTGTGCAGGAAAAGGATTTTGTCAAGTGATGAAGGGGCAAAAATGGGGACAGCTGTGGTCTAATGGTTAGAGAAGCATCTCTGGGACCAAACGGTCGCTGGCTTGATTCCGGAACCAGCAGGAAAAATGTGTAGCGGCAAGGAAGTGAGCTGCACCTTTCTTTCTTCCACATTCATGGCTGAAGTGCCCTTGAGCAAGACACCTAACCCTCAACTGCTCTCCGGGTGTGTGTGTGTGTGTGTGCTCACTTTGGATGGGTTAAATGCAAGAGTCAAAGTTTCCCTTGTAGAATTAATAGAGTATAAAATAAATGATTTTCTCTGTTTTGTACCTTGCTATAAAAATGCCTCCACCAAATAGCCTCAACTGGCAAAAATCTTTTAAAGATCGAGTCTCTACTAGAGAACTAGTAGCCTGAGAATTACTAGAACTCCCCTAAAGTGATGATTGTTATATCAATGTAATATTGTGATTGTTGCCATGCAGCTGTTACGGCTTGTTAGCGAAACAAAGTAGATTTTGATGAAATCTGAAAATGAATGTCAAATATCATGAGGACAGAATATGATCTGGCTTAACTTATCATTATTTTCTGAATTCTCATTGGATAAGTTAAAGCACCTGAAGTTGTGTACATTTTTGTAATGTGAAGCTGCCCCACTGGCCTCCATTGTGATTGGCCACTGGCGTGGAACTTTGTGTAAGTGATAGCCTGAGGCCGTGACTCAGTGACTTGAAGGCTGATTTTTCAGGAGTGGATCACTTGAGCCATGTGAAAGGATTGAGTTCAAGCATGATTTGTAGTTCTTGAGCACTGGTTTTCAAAGATGGGTTTGTAATTACATTGTAATAGTACTGAAAGCATTTCACTGTTATGAAGTTGTATTTGAGTTTTTAATCTGTCTCTAGTGACTAGCCAGAACACCATGGTGCCCATGAGGACGTAATACAATATCTTCTTTATGGGTCAGCCTAATGACTCGAACCTGTGCTGCAGGGTGTTCTTGTATTTTTTTTGTTTATTCATTCATCCATTTTCTAAGCCGTTTAATCCTAATTAGGGTCACTGGGAGGCTCGGGCGTATCTCAGCCGACTCTGAGCGAAGGCGGTGTACACCCTGGACAGCACGCCAGGCCATCACAGGGCCGACACTCACGCAACCTTTGACACTCACACCTAGGGGTGATATGGAACAACCAATTAACCTACTGTGCATGTTTTTGGACTGTGGGAGGACACCGGAGTACCCAGAGGAAACCCACGCAAGCACAGGCAGAACATGAACACTCCACGCAGAAACGCCCGAGCTGGGATTTGAACCCAGGCCTTCTTGCTGTGAGGTGGACGTGCTAAGCACTACACTACCTTGCCGCCCCCTATTTTTATTTCTTTTTTTTATTTATTTACTTTGCCTGGTTGCAAAAAGTTTAAGCACCACCACCGTGTGTTCATTTTCAATATAGCCCAATATACTATACTGTAATATTTGTATTTATTTATTTGTTTAAATATATTAATTGACATGCAGTACTTTGGTTTCTAAAACTGTTAGGAAGAACAAAACTTTGATTTAATACATTAGTGTCTATACTTTTTATTTATTTATTTATTTTGCTGGGAGATTCCTTTATATTGAGTCTTTATGTAGAAGGTCTAATTGTAAATCTATTATTCTATTCACAGAACACACTTTACATTAAGGTTACACATGTGTATTGTTTCATCGACACGGACAGCATATTTATAGGCTGCGTGTTTAACCTTTTTTTTTTTTGTATTAATTTATTTATTATTATTTTTTATTGCTGTACTTAACTGAAACTTCAGCTGTCCAGTGCAATACTTTGTATATGTCTGTGTCTTCTGAACATTGACTAATATTTTCCTCTCTGTTTAAAAATCCGTTGAAGCTGCGGAACAGGAACACAGTCAGTGGGATTGTTTCCTGTTATCTAACTGTAAAAATGGTTTTATTGTCGAACTCCAGTTTCCTTCAGTGCAAGATAATCATAAGCAGTTGACTAAAGGCTTAACATCTTTTATTTAATATAGTCACAACTTCAATTCTACATGGGAGTAATACTGAGTAGGACAACTACTGGCGGACCACTATAGCTAAACCGGCTCCATGGAGTCTATGGCTCATAACCAGCTACAGGGTTTGAGGGGTTAAAGGGCAATGAGCGTCGTATGAGGCTACAGGGCCAGGGGTTGGTGTGAACAGCAACGGCTTCGTTTTGGGAGCCCTCTTGATCTGTATACCTTAAAAATATACTGTGCGTGCTGGTTAAATATATACTTTTGCTATGAATTATGTAAGAGCTTGTTTTTATTAAGTCAGCTGAAGTGAAACAGAAAGTAATATCTAATGAAAGAAAATGGACTAAACCGCTTTTAAATGAACAAACTTTGGACAATAATCATATGCTGTTGTAAACTATATGCAGAATGTCTGACCATAACATCAATATGTGGTTCTTCCATAAACCTTTGCCATGAAGTGGAACGCACGCAATTGTCTAGAATGTCTTTTGTATACTGGAGCTTTCGGAATTCCCCCTTTGCTAGAACTTAGGAGCCCAAACCTGTTTCAGCATGAAAATGTCACTGAGCACAAAGCAAGCTGTATAACTACATGGTTGGCCACTATCAATGTTTAAGAACTCCAGTGTCCTGTATAGATCTCCAGCCTCATCCTCACTGAATATCTTTGGGTTAACCAGGACTGCCAGTCGCTTGCAAGGCCTCCTTTCCACGAGCATCAGTGCCTGATCTCACTCAATGCTCTTGAAGCTGAATGGGCAAATCCCCAAAGCCGTGCTCCAAAATCTGGTGGAAAGAAAATGGGGACAGTATCTGGAATAGGGCTGCCACAAACGATTATTTTGATAATCGACTAGTCACCGATTTATTTTTGCGATAAGTCGGCTAATCGGATCGTGTGTAAATTGCAGCTTATCGCACCAACATGCAGCTGCTCTTGTATAACCATCATTAGCTTCCAGCTTGAAGTGTTTAAGGTATGGAATGTAACTCCAAGTATTTTCCATAAGCTTAAGCTGACCTTGATTACCACTACTGTGCATGTGCGTTAAGGACAGAAAGGCAGACAAGGCAGGGGAAGGTACCGCGGCCGTTTTGAGAGAAAAACAAAGCTTAAAAAAAACAAACGACTCGTCGATTATTAAATTAGTCGCCGTAATCGTGACTAGTCGACTAATCTTGGCAGCCCTAATCTGGAATGGGATGTTCAAGAAGTAGGCATACGGTGTATATAGAAGATATTACAGTTTTGAGGTAGTACAGAGGAGAAAACTGCTTAGGTTGTAATGATAAAGCTGTGAGGAAGCTATGCTAATCATTGTGTCTATTTCTTTCGTCAGTATGGAGCTGTTGCGCCAGAAGATCAAGATGGATCGGGAGATGATGAGGAGTTCTCTGGGTCGGGGTCAGGAGATGATGGTAGGACATATGTTTTGCATTACAAGGTTTTCATGAGTTTGTGATTTAAACAGTGGATCTACTCTGACACTGTGTACCTCAACATGTTTTATTGTCCTTTGTCACCTTAATGAAGTTAAGGTGTACTTCTATACATTTATATGAAAATATGTCTTGTATAAAATGCTCTGTACATAATGGGCATATGTAAGTTGTAGGTCTAATTAACATGACTTCTGTATTTTAATTTTGAGATATGTGGTTGGTTAACCCCGAAATGACAACTCAACTAAGTGCTAACTCTACAAAGAGAGTCTTGTTCAGAGATGGTCCGTTTATTCAGCAAGAACATACAGTTGTCCACCTTAACCCTGAGCCTGAAACATCTGGCCACACCACTGAAGTTCCTGTGCCATCCACCACTGAAACACAACCATCTACAGTCAGTATCAAAGCTTTTGGCACAAAGGAAGATCATAAAGAAGAGACTACAACAATCAGAGATGTGGCACATCCAGAGACCACTGTGCCTCCAGTTGAGAAACTACCTGTAGTACCAACAGATCAGGAAGTACAGACCACCTCTGCACATGCTGAGATAAACATTACAGAATCATCAGTCAAAGACCAAAAGAAAGATGGAGCTGGAGTTCTTGTTGAAGAAGTGTCTCTGAAAACTGAAGCACCTGACAGTGAGACCACAACAGCGTTTCTGAGCACAACAACAGCAAGTAAGATTCATGTTTCTGAAGCTTCCGGTGATGCTGTTGAATCCACTACTGTTCAAGGAATTCGTGATAATTTAATTGAAGAAGCCATCTTCCCAGTGGATCGTGGGATGAACGAGGAGATAACGGTAAGAGAACTATTGTATTGTACTGCATTTTTAATTTGTAGTTTTCTATTTTATACTGTATTAATTCTACAAGGAAAAATTTGACCTCTGCATTTAACCCATCCAAAGTGAGTGAGAGCACACACAGAGGGAGCAGTGGGTTGTCACACATTGCGGTGCCCGGAGAGCAGTTGGGGGGTTAGGTGCCTTGCTCAAGGGCACTTTAGCCATGCATGTGGAGGAAGGGAAGGTACAGCTCACTGTCCCAAAATCACACATTTTTCCTGCTGGTTCGGGAATCGAGCAGTGACCTTTCAGTCCCAAAGCCGCTTTTATAACTATTAGCCTACGGCTGCCCCCTGCAGTGAGATTTGTAGAGGCCGGAATTTAAAGCCTTTATTATTAATTCAACATTTTCTCATTTCCGACTAGTGAAAAGCCGTCAGATAATTCTTGCTATTCTTCTACCAGATGCCTTATCCATTATTGACTACTTTTTGATGCATTGTCTAGTCAAGTTATTTTTCTAGATCAACTAGAGCATTTAACTGGACTACGGTCCTTGTCACATTATACAAGCACAACATAGGAATCGATTTATTGACCAAAGTATGTCAGCCAGTAGTACTGAGAAACAGCCCAATTTACAGCTCTGTACACCTTGTATGCTTTACTTTTTTTTTTATGCACATTAATAAATATTTTTATGCGCTAATTTTTTTTTCTTTTTTTTTTTTTTTAAACTGATGCCCATCTTTTTTATGTATGTTATTTGTTTTTGGTGAGATGCACAGAGATGATCCCTGCTATGATGTTTCTCTGTATTAACCAGGGCATTAACTGTATCCTTTATTTAGAGAATGCGATTCAGAATCCTAACATTAATCTCCGCTTGTTACATCTTTATCATGTAACTGTATATATCACAAAGTCATCAAAGAATTCTAGGGTTTTTTTTCCCAATTTTAAATTACTTAATTTTTAAAATATAACCTTCAGTACAATTGAAACTGTCACTTTTAAAAAGCATTCACTGCAATAATTGAACTCTGCCGTATTTCGAAGTTCAGATAAGAAACTTGATTGTGTCTATTTTGATTTGCCAGTTATTGAAGTCGGTCTGTTAAAGAGCTTTCATGAAACAAAAAATTACTTCTCTATAATTTTTGGTGAAAATGTATTGAACAATGCTATTGTAGGCAATGAGATTGAGGCAATTTATTGAAGTCGGTCTGTTAAAGAGCTTTTATGAAACAAAAATTACTTCTCTATAATTTTTGGTGAAAATGTATTGAACAATGCTATTGTAGGCAATGAGAACCAAAAAAAAAAAATAAAAAATAATTCCGGCAAGTATATTGAGGTAAAAGTATGGCTAATACACAAACACTGAAAATACCAATTTTTCGGAAAGTGTCACCAAAAAAAGTTTGTTTTTGACTTTTGCATAGCATGAATTAACTTCAAATCGTATGGAATGGTTTAGCGAGTGAAGAAATTAAGAAATACAGTGCAATTATCCAACTTAACAAAATGAATCAGATTTACAATAAAAAAAAACCTTTACAATAAATCAGAAACCAAGTACTATCAAGTATTTATTTCATGTAATATTGGATCATATTGATGGGAATAAGTAAATAAACAGCAGTATATTGTAATAACACAAATAACAGTCTCTCTTTTTTTTTTTTTTTTTTTTCTCTCTCAAAAAAAAAAACAAAACAAAAAAAAGTCAATATTTAGTGTGGCCACCCTTTAATTTGATTACAGGATTTAACCTTTCAGGCATAGTGTTCACATTGTTTTTATTATTATTTTTTTTACCATTCCATATGGTTTGAAGTTCATTCATGCTATGCAAAAGTAAAAAAAAAAAAAAAAAAAAAAAAAAAAAATTGGT
>JAQMYF010000023.1:42329673-42350498 GCA_030014195.1 Neosilurus mollespiculum
TCACACTTGATTTTTCGTAAATCTCTGGAAGTTAATTTGCGTCTTTTTTCTCTCAACACTTTCTTTCGACCCTGTTGGCCTTTTGCAAGAAAACGTTAGATAGTTCTATGATCAGTATCATCAGAATACTTTATTGATCCCGGAGAAAATTGTGTGCACACAGTTTTTTTACAATTTTTGACTTTTCAGAGTCAGTCAAACTTCTTTTTTGGCCCATTTTGCCTGAAGAAACGAATCTGCCTAATAATTATGCACACCTTGATATAGGGTGTTAACCTTCTTAGGCCACGCCTTTCCTCATCACACAAATAAACATCACCTGATATGCAATAATTATAAATAATTATAAATAATAATATAATATAATATAATATAATATAATATAATATAATATAATATAATAATAATTAGAAATAATAATAATAATTATTATTATAAATAAAAATATAAAATATAATTAGAAATAATTATATCCAATAAGCAGTCAAGTTTATACAGCGTGGAGTTGGGAAATATGCATAAAAAGGATGATATGGTCAAAATACTCACTTTCCTAATAATTGTGCACACAGTGTATATAAATTTGTACATAAATCTCCATCGGTGAGGTGTGATGGACAAACAAGTCCAAACCATTCAGGCTCCACCTTGCAACTTAAAGGAATTAAAGTTTATGCTGTGAATTGCTTTGTGCCAAATACCACAGTACACTCAGAGGTCTTGTGCAGTCCATGCTTGAATGAGTTTTTTGGTGACACAAGTTGGACCTATATAATAATAGGCAGGTGGTCATAATGTTATGGCTGGTCTGTGTATATGGATATGTATATGTAATATCATTCATTCATCATTTTCTGAGCCGCTTAATCCTAATTAGGGTTGCGGGGAGGCTGGCACCCATCTCAGCTGACTCTGGGCGAGGGCAGTGTACACCCTGGACACCCCGGGCCATCACAGAGCAGAAACACGCTGATGGCAATGCAGCCTACTCTTTTCGAAAGAAATGGTTCTTTTCCATGCCTCAGCAGTGAGAGACATAGCTGGCCTTTGATAAACCAGTTAGCTGTACTGGGGGGACAGCAGTGACAAGTCGGTGATAGTGGGGCTTGAACACCCGAACTTCGGATGAGTATGCCAGCACCCTACTACGGGGCTGACACTGCCCCGTATATGTAATATATTGCTATAAATATGGTGTGGGATGCTGGCATAGTGGTCACACAGCAATTAGATTCTGGGTTCCCTCTTTTGTGTGGAGTTTGCATGTTCTCCCTGTGCTTGAGTAGGTTTCCTCTGGGTACTCTGATTTCCTCCCACACTCCAAAGACATGCACATTAGGATTACTGGCTGTTTTAAATTGCCCCTTAGGTGTGAGTGTGAATGTTTGTGAGTGTTGGCCATGAAATGGACTGGCGAGCTGTTCAGGATGTTCCCTGCCTTCACCTAGAGTCGGCTGAGATAGGCTCCAGGCCTCTTTGTGACCCAGTAGGATTAAGTGGGATGGCAAATGGATGGATGGATGGCTGTTGTATGTTGTAAATGTATAATAGATTAACTTTCCAAGAATATTTTAAGGAATTTAAAAGCATTTGTTTTTAAAATTCCATAATACATTATGGAATAAGGACATGACATGAGATTATACCTCACAATCAAGTAACACTCAAATGATAACATGCAAATAGGCACAAATAAATTCTATATTAAGTAGAGTATGAAGCTCTACCACTTCCATTACATCTGTAAGCCTTCACCATTGATGTACTAACACTTCTTAATATTCCTGTCTTCTTATAAGAGAGAAGGCTGCACCTTAAAGTCATCTGAGATCTAACCCTTTCTTGCCCCACTGAAGTGTGGGAAAAGGAGCATGAACAGATGCTTTGTGGAGCAGATCGCTTTCCTTTCCCTCATCAATGGCAGACTTATGCTCACCTGATCCAGGGTTTCAGAGCTTCTGCCAACTCTCAAAGGAGCTTTCATGTCTCCGACCAATGAAAAGAACGGATGCCAAGAGATCTTCTTCCTTGATTTGATGTAGTCTTAAGCAAATAGACTGCATGTCCTTGGAGGAAAGTGTAGCCTGTTTCACACTCATGTCTTGCACAGATATCTAAGAGATAAAAGCTGCCTTTTATTTCTGAGAGATCTCCATGATACTGATAACCCTTCTTTGGTAAATTTATCCCTAACAGGATAATAAGGGTTGGTATGTAATAGTCTGCTCCTCACACAACTCATTGTAGATGTTACGCAACATAGTGTCTTGGATTTGTTTTCATAGTATCAGTTAATATTAGGTCACTGCGCATTATAAGTAAACCATTCTGCTTTTGTACAGCATTCGAATCCAGTAAATATTTATGCCATCCTCACTGTCTCTGACCTTTATTTTTCCATCACATCCATTTATATTGCATTCTTTAACGTTCACTGAAGTGTCTCAGTTGGTGTATATCCCTATCACAGCACTTTTCTGCCATCTTGTGGTCTAGCTTTAAAAAAATTCATTGTTTATTTATAATGCAAGGTGATTTACTATATTAAATTGTGCACTTATAATTTCTTCAGAAAGCACTTGGAGGGGAGAGCTCCTCTATATACAGTACATAATGTCTTTGACTAGGGTCAATCTGATCAACAGGGAAGAAAATACTTCAATTCCTTCCATCTACCTTCCATCGTTCCTACTTAGGAATGGTTTTGAGATCTCGGGTTGTTCTTGATAACAGCAACAACAACAACAACAACAACAACAAAAAGGTGCCAGTGTGTTATCCCAGTCTTGTGGAATTAAGCACTGTACATTCAAGTACACAAAAAGGTTTTTATTAAATCATTTAAGTACCATGGTGGGCTTCAGAGATCAAAGCAGCTACCTTGATGTGCACACCACCATGCTTCAGAAATAAAATGGTAAGAGTCATTAGGATTTGCCCTAGCAGTAAGTATCTTGAGTTAAATCATGCTTGTGAATTCTGTTTTTTGTGTTGACTATTCAAGTCCTTGTGGATCCCACAGTTGTTAATTGCTTGGTATAGGTCATACTGTATATTTTGGGGGTGGCATGGTGGCATAGTGGTTAGCACATCTTCCTCACAGCATGAAGGTCCTGGGTGCAAGTCCCAGGCAAGGGCATTTCTGTGTGGAGTTTGCATGGGTTTAATCTGGGTACTCCAGTATCCTCCAACAGTCCAAAGACATGCACATTAGGTTAATTGGCAGTTCCAAATTGACCATGGGTGTGAATGGTTGTGTGTGCTGGCCGTGTGCTGTACTGACATGCTGTTCAAGGTGTACCTCGCCTTCACCCAGAGTTGGCTGGGATAGGCTCCAGGCTCCCAATGACAGTAGTAGGATGAAGTGGTTCAATGAAAGCATGAATGTATGTGTAGGGGTTGGTAGGTTCTGGGAGATCATTGACACCTCCAAAACCACGGCAGTTATTCTAAATGATTAGTCTTATGACTCTTAGATGTGAATGAGTATGTGGGGTGAAATCGTGCATATTACACCTAGCAATCTCATTCAAGGATGAGTCACATCAGCATTACAGATATAGGCAATACTCCACTATAGCCTTGAGCAGGATAAAGTTCTTTCTCAAGGTGAATGAATGAATTTTTAAGTGCATCGGGGGCTGTGAAACAACAAAAAAGCGAACTATCTGGATGTCCTTGAAGACTGGACTTAAAAAACCCTGCTTTGGGATAGTATCACAAAAAAAAAAAAAAATACAGTGTTTTTTCGATCTGCCCAACAGGTTTATTTAATAAGTGAAACTTTCCCCAAAACCTTCATGTTTTCTCTTTTTGTATAGTGTAAATTTCAGTAGTTCACATTTTTAAATAATGTACACTACTAAGTATTGACAAGGTGGCATGGAGCTTAGCCTTTTAAGAACAACAAGAAGGGCTTGGTGTTCAAGCTCCATGCCTGGCGAGAGTGTTTCTGTGTAGAGTTTGCATGTTCTCCTCATGCCTGTGTGGGTTTCCTCTGGGTGCTCCAGTTTCCTCCCACAGTCCAAAGACACACATCTTGATTGCCCCTGGTATTGAATGTAAGTATGAATGTTTGTGTGTCTGTGTTGGTCCTGCGACGGTCTGGCCAGCTCCTCAGAGTGTACTCTGCCTTTGCCTGGAATCGGATGGGATGGGCTCCAGCCTCCCCATGAGCCTAAAAATGATAAAGCTGTTCAGAAAATTCAATTAAAATGAAATGATTTTAACCGTCAAAATGCTGAAAATCCTACAAAGTATATTTCCTGAATACTAGCAATTTGTAGCAAAAGACACTACATGCAAATGTCTCATGAACAATCAACCCTAGACTTGTTACTTTTGTTGTTTAATAATCTAATTGCATGAATAATATGAAGGGAACACATAAAGGGACAAATAAAGCTGAAATTCTAAATTATCACAAAACATGATGAATTTTTTAAGCTAAGTATTTATAAAGAGACCTCATCACCAGCAGTTTTTTAAATTAAGTTTTCACAGAAAATTTATTTCAGGCATAAAAAAAGTTCTAAGTCCTTTAGTCTCCCACACTAATGATCTCATATTGGGCAAATGTTGTAATGAATTCTCCAGTGCCCAGAGAACAGAACAGCGTGGTTGGTGTAGTGACAGCCTTTCAGGCAATACTTTGCTATTAACACACACTCTCTCCTGAGAAACCTTATATAACATACTTTATCCTACTTTTTACACCATCTCACTTTAATAAAAGTTTCAGCTAAAAGTTTAAAAGGTTCTTATGTCTTTTTCATGTCAGGAAAATTTGCTTCTTAGAGTTTATTGAAAGAAAAGTTTTTTTTTCATTTCTGATTTTGTTTTTTTCTAAATCCTAATCTCAAATCTGGAAGGGCAGCATGGTGGCTTAGTGGTTAGCATGTCCATCTCACAGCAAGAAGGGCCTGGGTTCTAATTCTGGGCATGGCGGGGATGTTTCTGTGTGGAATCTGCATGTTCTTCCCATGCTTGAGTGGGTTTCCTCCAGGTAGTCTGGTTTCCTCCCACACTCCAAAGACATGCACATTAGGCTACTTGGCTGTTCCAAATTGCCCCTAGGTGTGAGAGTGAGGGAATGGTTGTATGTGTTTTAGCCCTGATGGACTGGCAAGCTGTTCAGGGAGTACCCCTTCTATGCCCAGTGTCGGCTGAGGTAGGCTTCAGCCTCCCCGTGACTCTAGCAGGATTAAATGGTTTAGCGATTAAATGATTATTTAACTTACTGAATAATATACAATATACTTACTTCATATAATTACAACTATTACAATATAGTTATATATTGTGCTATAACTCTATATTCAGTGAGGAACAAAATATAAAATTGTTCATTCATGTTCAGTAATTGCTTTATTATTGTTATGATCATGGCAGATCAGAAGCCTACTGTATTGTGGGAAAACTGGGTGCATGGAATACCCCCCTGAGCAGGACACCAGCATTCTCTGTAATGGACTGGCTTCTCATCCAGGTTAAATTCTCCTGCATTGGGCCCAGTATTCCCAAGATGGCTCCGGATCCAGCACAGCCCTGACCAGGTGGGCACCATTAGGGTGGCTTTAGTGAGGTAGATCTCCAGTAAGAGGGTTGGACACCACTAATTCGGTGTAGTCAATCAACCTGTGTGTATGCATTTGTCATTGGGAGGTGGGAGGAAACCCACACAGGCATGGGAAGAACATGCATAACTTGTGAAGCTTGTAAGGTGGCAGTATAATCTGTTGTGCCACCATGCTACTATCCAGTAATTCATTCATGGGGAGAACACGCAAACTCCACACAGAAATGCCTGAGCCTTGGTGATGAGGACGGAGGGGTGGCGTTTGGAGGATTGAGAGAGCAGGACGATGAGAGAGTTCTTTTCCTAACACTGACTCTGGGAGAAGGCGGGGTACACCCTAAACAGCTCGACAGTCCATCGCACAGTCAATACCCAAACCTAAAGGCAATTTAAAACGGCCAGTTAGCCTAATGTGCATATCTTTGGACTGTGGGAGAAAACTGGAGAACCCAGAGGAAACCTATGCAAGCACAGAGGTGGGGACTCGAACCGGCAGTGGGTGTGATGTTCATTCATTCATTCATTTTCTGAACCGTTTATTCCTAATCTGGGTCGCGGGGAGGCTGGCGCCCATCTTAGCCGACTTTGGGCAAGGGCAGAGTACACCCTGAACAGCTCGACAGTCCATCGCACAGTCAATACCCAAAGGGCAATTTAAAACGGCCAGTTAGCCTAATGTGCATATCTTTGGACTGTGGGAGAAAACTGGAGAACCCAGAGGAAACCTATGCAAGCACAGAGGTGGGGGCGTGATGTTACAAAGTTAAAAGCAGATAATATGATATATGTATATCACACACTGCCATTCCACACACCAGTGAACAGAAACAGTCAGGAAGCCCATGTTTGTTATGGGATCCCCTCTGAGGGGGGTTGCTGATGCTCCCGGAACCCCTTCATCAAGCTATTTTAAGTCGGATCTTGTTATGATGATGATGATGATGATGGTTGCATGACTCATATTCCCCGCCCCTAACTCATGTTGGCGTCTGTTTAAACTTGTGTGAGTCCAGAACAGCAGGCAGTGCCGTGAAATCAGCGACACTGACACACGGTTCGGTCTTAGAGGCTTTTGAATCCGAACCCGGTCCGTTTGTAGACAGTTCAACCCGCTGCGATTGGTTTTCACGCGTCTGTGGCTGGTTGCATTATTGGACTTTTCATATAGAACCTGCACATGAGCCCAAGTCTGGGGTCGTGAAACAGAGGCGGTCCGGTCGGTGTGTTTACAGAGGTGTTTTCACTGCTTACATCGATCTGTATCCGTTAAATAGAGACAGGATCGTCCAGAGGGATCTGGTGAGTAGCTGCTCGGTTTATTCGGTGTTTTTACTCGATTTATTCGGTGTGATTTTACTCGATTTATTCGGCATACTTGTTATTTAAATGGTCTCAGTTCTGATCTGATGTGAAGAAGAGAATTTCTTCTTTTTTTCCCCCTAAAGCACATTAGTGCTAGAAACTACTGTCGGGTTACTGCTGAGTTGGAGACAGATATACACTTTAATCGACTTTTATTCGAATTTATCACCTGCATGTCTTGGTTCAAATTATAGGATGCATCCAACAAATGACTTTCTGTAAATGACCTGTTTCCAGGATGCTTCTTGTAGTTAAATTCATTTACAGCACATATGATATTGACGTACCTGGACTTTTGGGTTGGTTACACTGTCTTTTTTTATATTTTTATTTATTTATTTATTTATTTTATTTAAAGAGAGACCCCCCCCCCCCACACACACACACATACACACATAAATACTTCCAAGTTTACTGTAGTATTTTTTATTTTTTTTATTACTGAAAAATGTGTTTAATTTAACAGTTTGTGTGTGTGTGTGTGTGTGTGTGTGTGTGTGTGTGTGATTCAATCATAGTGTCCTTATTAAAACATTTAATATGGTGGGTGAAAGATCTGCGGAAGGCAAAACACATAATCGAGATATAAAAAGCAGTTTGGGGATGTGGCACTTTGCTTAGCAGTTTCCTTTACACTGAAAGAGTAATTACAGAGGCAAGTTTCATAGAAATGTGTCCTTCCAGTGAAACCAATGTGATCATGATTTAAATGATCTTGTTGAGGGAAATGTAAATACCTAATTAAATCATGTATTTAAGCAAATACCTACCTAAATAAGTAGTCATGCATACTTAACAAGATTGTTTTCACTTAATTATTCCACCATGAACATGAACAGAACATCCTACAGTATTTATGGTCTGTATTTTCTCTTCCCTTTGGTCACGGCGGTCACAGTGCTTCCTCACTTAGTTTTGGTGGTGTGTTGGTTCTTTTCTACTCAGTGTTATTACAGTAAACGGTGTTGGACTGACCAATTATCTAAAGATTGTGTTGACATTTTTGTTAAAGTTAAAGTTGAACTATTTTCAGTGTTTATTTTAGTTGTGCATCTTTTTATGCACAGGGTGTGGGTATGGTAGTCTGTACATTCATTTTACTTTACTGGGTGGTACGGTGGCGAAGTGGTTAGCTTCACAGCAAAAGTGTCCTGTGTTCGGGTCCCGTGCTTGGGAAAGGTTTCTCTGTGGAGTATGCATGTTCACTATGTGCCCGCGTGGGTTTCCTCCCATGCACATTTAGGCTAAATTGGCGGTTCCAAATTGCCCTTAGGTGTGACTGTGGGTGGGTGGTTTTGTGTGTGTGTGTGTGTGTGTGTTGGCTCTGTGATGGACTGGTGAGCTGTGTGGGGTGTACCCTGCTTTCACCTAGAGTCAGCTGACATGGGATCCAGCCTCCCTGCAACCCTAGTGGAATTAAGGAGATTGCCGAAGGGTTTTTCAAATAATTATTTATTTATTTATTTATTTATTTATATTTTTTTACTACTTGTGGTTTTAACTTTGTTTAATTTTTATGCACCCATAAGAATTTTCATTTTCAATTGTTGAGGTTGTGATTTTAAAATTCACTATTAATTATTGCACTTAATTAATGCTGATTATTTTGTTAACACTGTTTTGCAAAATTAAAAAAAACAAAAAAAAACCCTGTTCTTGCAATTACAGTATAGATCATATTTTTCAGGAGAAGTTGCTACTGCAGTATCGTTAATATTGTGTGTCAGAAACTTTTGAGGGAGGCATTTATACCTTGTACATTTATTTTTGCTCTATTTTACAGTTGGTCAGAGTGGGAGGAGCAGTTCTTATAAATAAAAGCTTATAGTCCTTGTTTTTGCTTTTTATGGCAGCAGTGTTAAACCTGTGGGTGGAATCCAATAAAAAAAAAAAGACCCATTATGACTTCAGTCCCATTTTAGCTACAGAACGTTATGGATACATTTCCTGTAGTCATAAAGTTCTGTAGCCAAAATTGGACTGGACTACATTTCCAGTCCATAGACATAAACACATGTCATTTTTCATGTCAGTGGGCAATCATTGCTGTTTATAAGATTTCAGAAACTTGTAATGTTCCTGTAATTAAATGTGTCAGTATGAGCAAATTACGGAAGCCATAAAGACGTAGCATGGGGAAGCGAGCAGAGGGATGAGAGATTGAAACCGAATTAAATGTGACAGTGAAACTAGTAAAATCATTTTGACTGCTTTAAAAATGTCTTAAGTAAATGTTTTAGTAAAATTTGCTCTGGGTTGTCGACACATTTTTGATTTATTGTCCAACTTTTTTTCCATAATGGTAAGCTGAACATTAGCTGACTTCCATTTCACATATATAAGTGCATGTGATGAGACAGAATGGGAGTTAATGGGTAGGCAAGATGCTCTGGTCTTGAGAGAGAGAGAGAGAGAGAGAGAGAGAGAGAGAAAGAGTGAGAGAACAATATCTGTGAATGAACAGATGTGCAAAAGCCTTTTAAGATCTGACAGCTTTCATGAGGTGCTGATGGCCGTACCGTCACACCTTCTGTATGGGGTTGAATTTCTAAAGCATGGAATCCCAACAGAATAGGGCTAATTTCTCATCTTTGTAGCTATGGTTCGAGATCAAACCGGTAGAAGTCATTAGCGTACTACTTCATGAGGCATATGTCGTTGGTTAATTATCTCTAAACCTTCAGCCTACATCACTGAGAATGCCAGACATATTTGCTGTTGAAGAGAGAACTCAACATTGTTTAAAAATCGAGTACAGTTTAATTGTCATCACACTGTTGTAATTAATTACACTGTTAATTAAAAAGTTTTATACCACATGACTGGTCGCAAATGTTGAGCTGGACTTATGTGCACCTCCTTTCTTACCCTGGGTTTACTCTTGGGCATGATGTCCATGATATCTGCGATTTGAGAGAATTGTGAGGAGCTTCGGGGGTTGTGGGATTGAATTGTGATGATCTTGAGGGGACTTCGTGATGATCGTGCTGATTGTGGCAACATTTTTGCCTGCACATTTTGCCACGATTATTACGATTTGATGCTAATTGTGATCGGCCGTGGGAATCGTTGTAGTGCTTAATAGACCTTAATAGCATAACAGACCTTGATGCATCATCATAGGGGATCTGGAACTTGGAAACACAATTCCTTCAAGTTTCATCTCTTGGATACACCCTGCCTCTTTTTTATACCCCAATCGTCCACCAAGTGTGGTCATAAATCACGAAGCTCCACGCTCTTTTGAATTGTGGAGATCACGGACATCGTGCCTCAGTGTAAAACCCATGGTTATGAGTAACATGCATCTCCTTTGATGTGGTGGACTATTTAACCAATTATTCCAGCATAACATGCTTCCTTTCTTCAGTACAATATATTTTGGTAATTATTATTTATTGTTCCTCACAAAATTTTCTTGTTTTTCATACTTATTTGCTGAAATGTGTCACGAAATTAAAGTCTCGCCGATATAAGTACAGTGTATGTATAGGAAAATAGTTGAGAGTAAGGTGTTTACATGTAAAATAAAGAAGTTAAATTAACACCCCCCCCCCCCCCCATTATAATTATTACAAACAGGATAATAATGATTTCCCTGTTATAAAAATTAGGATAATTTTTTTAAAAAAGGGTAAATTTTAATATCACCCAGCCTGCAACAGGTACTGGCTTGTTTCACAGACTTTCCTCTATATTCAGATGTGTTAATAAGCATAACATAAGTATATTAATTCTAATATGTATTCTTTTATAGATACAAAATGTTAATCATTGGTGAAATCCTTTCAATCACTATGGGATGTGCTGTTGCTAGGGAATCATAAACAGGTTTCTGCTTCATGTCTGTCTACTTCACACCACAATGTCACTTATTTTATTATTAAATAAAAGGAAATAATTTCAAGATTATTTTCTCTAAAATAGGAGAAACTTTAAGATAACCGTACATCAAGGTACTGCCACGTTGTAACTTATAAATATTGAGGATGTGGTAGCTCATTGTGGGGCCGGTGGCGTAGTGGTCAGGGTGCTGAGCTCTTGATCAGGAGGTTGTGAGTTCGGATCCCCATTAGACCCCCACCGTGCTAAGATCCCTGAGCAAGGTCTTAACCACAAGTGTGCTTCTGTCCACCCAGCAGTATAAATGGGTACCAGTAAAAAAAATTACTGGGAAGGTAACTTGCAATGGATTAGCGTCCCATCCGGGAGGAGTTAAACTCCTAGTCGCTTCACGTTACAGAAACCCGGGATAAGCACCGGCCTGATGAGCCACTAGGCTCGGGTGTAATAGCCCAAAAGCACAAGGTAGCTCATTGATTATTGCACAAATCCCTTGATTCATGGTCATGAGTACAAATCCCAGCACTAGCAAATTTCTATTGTTAGGCCCTTCAGCCAGATCTTTACCTGTCAGCTGCTCAGTTAAATAAATTAGATAAATGAATCCACTCTGGATTATGGTGTCTGCCAAATCATGCAAATGATCTAGAGAAAAGTTTCAATCCATAGCCAAATCTATTTACTCTGTAAAGCTGCTTTGCAACAATGTAAAGTTTAAAAAGTGTTGTACAAAAATAAAATTGTATTGAATTAAATAGGAATGCATGGAACACAGGCAGTGGTTTTAATTTTGTACGTGTTTTAAACAGTTTAATAGAACCATTTATTTCATCCCCTGGCTAATTTAACCAATCAAATTCACTCTCCTGCATTCCCCATAGATACTGTGAAGCTCCCAACTGTTCAGATCAATAAGAGAAAGAAGTTAAGCAAGGTCAGACCTTGCTACTGTGTGGTTACCACTAATTGAAGATGAGGAATTACATTTGATTTGTGGTTTTATTGTTGATTGTGATGGTTGATTGGTTTAATCGCTACTTGGCTTGACATCAGTTAATAATGTTCGAAATAATGTTCTTCTTGTTAGGGAAAAATGCCTACATCATGTTTGGTGAAATGTTGCAAGGAGGAAATATTTGTTTGTGTGTGTGTGTGTGTGTGTGTTAATGATTAAGCAGCCTGCAGTGGAGGACTGTAGTGAACTTCTGGACAAAGAGCCACTGTGTTAGGCATACTCTGTGTAGGAAATGACATTTATTCCTCCCGAGCTAGAAACACACTGTTCTCCATCAGCCTGACAAACAATTGCAAAGTTTTTGATTTCACTGAGTGTACTGATACCGGTCAAATAAAATGCCGTAAAATTCAGCAGTACAGATGTACATTAGCAAAACGAATAAATTATAAATGTAACCAATTCATTTATTTGTCTAACCGCGTAATCCTGTTAGGGTCTTAGCTGATGAAGGCGGGTTCATCCTGAACAGCTCGTCAGAACATTGCTGTGCCAACACACATTACCACTCACACCCCCACCTAAGGGCAATTTGGAACAGCCAATTAGCCTAATGTAGATACCTTTGGACTGTGGGAGGAAACTGGAGTACTCAGAGAGAACCCACGCCAGCACAGTGCGAACATGCAAACTCCTCTGAGATGGCCTCCCAAAGCCTGAGTTTCGAGCCTAGAACCTTTTTGCTGTGCGGCGGAAGTGCTAACCACTACACCACCGTACCGCTCATAACCAAATCCAAATGTGTTATTTGATCTGAATAATAATTCAGTCTACCCAGGTACATGTTCATATAGGAATAGGAAGTGCATTATTAGTGTTTTTTCTTTGTTTATAGGGAAATATGAAGAATATTCACATGGCATCTGGTTGAGATTGGAGGTAAGGGATTGCTGGAACAAACCGCTAAAAAATATCCATGACATTAAGAAACCGTCAGAGCCAGGATCACACAGTGTTTCTCAGTGTTCCCATCATGATCCATATTTATTTATTTAATCAGGCTTCATATTTAATTAAATATAATGAATAAATAAACCTCATGATTTCGGCCATGAATCAAAATATAAATACTGTAACTGATATATAGAGCTCTCAACATACAGACATACAGATACAGATTGGGGCATTGCAGTACATATCCAGGTCGGATATGTGTCTTAAATGGTTTATGGGACAACACAGTAAAGGATATGGAAAGAACATCGGCTAAAGTTTTTTTCTTTTCTTTTCTTTCTTTCTTTTTTTTTTTTTTTTTAAGCAAAGAAGCCCTTAAATATACTTCATTTTGCTCATTGATTGAGTTATTACTATCCAAGACTGACGGGAAGCTCTATAATCTTGCATGCATACACAGACCTACAACAGACTGTTTCACGCTTCACACAGGAAATCTTCCATGCTTAGACAAGGCGTCACTCTTCCTCTGTCAGGGTTTCTGTGTAGTCATTTATAGAAAGGGAGCTTCTCTACACTGCTCTGGCAGGAAACAGGGATCAGACATGGCTGATATTTCAGGCAGTGCTGGAAATGGTGGGTGGATTTTTCTGAGGTGTTGATCAGCTTACGAGGAGCTCCATGTGTCAGGCTGTTTTCATGACTGTTTGTTTGTTTTGTGAATGAGCAATCTAATGAATGTAACCTAATTATTGCAGTGACACCAATTACCTAGAAAAGTCCATGGCGAGATTTTACGCAGTGATGGCGTAATTTTAGAAACTGAGCTGTATTTAAATGAGGATCATCTTCATTGAATATCTGGTTTTAATCTTACCAGAAGGAGGGCCAGTCCGCAGTAATTACATGAGATGAGCTGTGCTCTGATCAAGTATTCAGGTCAAGATCAGCTAATGGTTTGGTCAAGACTCTTTGCATAAAATATTGCTGAAAGGTCTTGAGCTTCTTAATTGCAGTGCTTTTAAATGGTAGTTTGAAGATGGAAATGAGATAAATGTTATCAAGCAGACACATTTATAATCCGGGAACCTAATATTTGCACAATTGTGGTCGTGATGTGGTGCTGTTTATTGTTGATTTCTATTGGCCAGTCGTGCACGCTGTGGTTTGCCTCAATGTCCTGAAATTTTGATGAGCAATTGCTCGAAGCCCTGGTGGTTTGCATAATCAATTCAGGCTAACAATGAAGAGCTTTTCCACCTGCCACATCAATGCGAATAGGGAAAAAAAATGTAAAATAGCCTGAGGTGTACATGATCCCCTGAGGTTCACATGTTATAGCTATTGGCCTCCTTCCGGGTGATTTCTGCAATTTGCCCCTGCTTGCCTTTATTAAACTCGAGGGTTGGTGGTTAATAATAAAAAAAAAAAAAAACACCACTATTAAGTCGGTGTTATAGTCGATGTCTCACTACACCAAAGGAACAAACAAAAAAGCCCATAAATAATCTGTTAGGCCCCTGTCATATGTTAATGATTTGTAGAATTTATGCCAATGCATAACAAATTTCTATAAAGTGCTGGCATATGCTGAACTATCGATGTAACTCCAGTTCTGAACATATACATAACTTATTAGTACCTTATCCAGAACCTATCGAAAACTTATAGCTAACTTGTATTGAAATGATCTCTAACGTATATTGACATATCTGACGTGTTCCGGATGACCACACAACCTTTACTGCATGTTTTTCTAACCTACAGCTAGCGTATTATGGGCGTATTGGCAGCGTTTAGGGGGATTGGTATATAAAATGGGGTTCAAACAAGGAACCAGTCAGTACTCCTCAAGACTCCATGTGGAGCAGATGTCCATGTCATCCGAGAGATGGAGGATCCAGCAGGGCTGAGACAAGAATTCCCACTAGCTGTATAGTGTGGATCTGATTTGAATCAGCGAGCTGCAGCCTTTTTTTAGGCCACGTCACGTGACCGATCGTCGGGGATGCACTGCTGCACAAGTTAGACTATCGTTGGTCATAACTTGCAAACGCTGCCAACATGTTAGGCATTCGTTGGTATAAGTTATACATAGGTTCAAAGTACGCTAGACATTATATTCAACTTATGAGTAACTTAAAAATAATGTGTGTGAAAGATCGCATAACTTACCTACAACTTCTGGCCAGCGTATGCGGAACGTACGAGCCACACTTATACCAGCTGTACTATGACTTATACCAGCGTCCATCAATAGGGTTTTTCTTTCCTGAAAGCACGGATATAAAATTAGGGCTCTGATAGTGAAAGAGTTGTTCAGGGAGCATGAGGAATAATTTTCACTCTTTAAAAAGTCTTTAGGATGTTCTGGAGAAGACTTTATGGAGTGGTTCGATTTTCCCCATCATCAATTCAAGATTTAAAGTTATATTTCAGATTTTGTGAAAGGTAGAGCTGCTACTGATTAAAGTTCTATCAAGTCGTCAAACCATGTCTTTATGAATTTTGCATTGTGTGGAGAACAGTCACATTGAAACACGAAAGGGCCTAAACTATTTCCACAAAGTATATTGCGTATACATTCAAGTGGTCTAAAATATGTTTGTATGCGGTGCTTTTAACTGGATCTAAGGGGATCAGAGCATGAAAACAACTCCAGACCACCATGGCATTCTAATAAATATCGTTATAGAATATTGAAGTCTGATTCATTACTCCGGAGAGCATGTTTCCACAGATTCCAGCAGCTACATGCTTTAACACCATTCCAGCTGATGGTTGGCATTGCACACAGTGATCTTAGGCTTCTGTGTAGACGCTCAGCCATACAAAGCTAGCGACAAACAGCTCTTGTGTTAATGTTGTTTTCTTAGGCAGTTTGGAGCTCTGTAGTGACTGTTTGAATAAAGTGTAGGTGATCTTTCCATGCTTCAGCACTTGGCAGCCCCATTCCGTGAGTGTGCGTGGTCTACCATTTTGTGGGAGTGTTTTTGTTGCTTCTAGAAGCTTCCATTTCACAAATATGCAATTTAAAGTTGACGGGCACAGATCTAGCAGGGCAGAAATTTCACTGACTTGTGACAAAGGTGGAATTTTATGCTTGATGTTTTAAATTTGAGCTTTTCCGTAGTCTAATAACAATGGTTTTGCGGGGTTATGTGCTTGATTTTATGTACCTGTTTAGCCAGTAGTTAGAAGGGTAGGGCTGATCTGTCTTTTGTCCCTTGTGCTTCTTATCTGCTTGCCCACTCTCATCTGCAATTCAGTCTATGCACACTTCTGTCTTGCAAATCACAACTGTGCTGCTCTCTCTATAAAAGTATAACCAGATGCAGCATTTCTGTTTCATATTTTCTTGTTAACCCATATCCGGGCATCTTGTTGTCTTCATATCTGTTCATTTAATATTGTTATTATATAATATCGCTGCGATGGCCTGGCGAGCTGTCCAGGGTGTACTCTGCCCTCGCCCAGAGTCGGCTGAGATGGGCGCAGGCCTCCCCGCGACCCTAATTATGATTAAGCGGTTTAAAAAACAAATAAGTGAATGAATGAATGAATATAATATCAATACCTGTGTGCAAGCAAGAAGGTCATGGATTCGAGTCCTGGGCTTCAGCGAGGGTGTTTCTGTATTTTTTTCTGTGCATGCGTGGGTTTTTTCCGGGTAATCCAGTTTCCTGCCATTGTCCAAAGACATGCACATTAGGATTATTTGCTTTTTCAAATTGCCCTTAGAGCTGAGAGTAAGTGGGGATGGTTGTGTGTGTGTGTATGTGTGTGTTGGCCCTGTGATGGACTGGTGAGCTGTTCCAGGGTGTACCCCCCTTGGTCCAGAGTCGGCTGAGATAGGCTCCACCCTCTTAGGATTAAGCAGGTCGGTAAATTAATGAATAGCTGTGTTCATTCTTAGCTTAAGAAAACCTAGCAATGTAGAGTGATCATGTCCTCCATGGGTGAGTTCTACATGCTATGTGCGTTCAGGACAGCAGGGTTCAAATTCTGCGTTTGGGTGTTTCTGTGTGGAGTTTGCATGTTCTTCCCATGCTTGCATGGGTTTCCTTCGGGTACTCCGGTTTCCACCCTCAGTTCAAAGACATACGTGTTAGGCCTACTGGCTGTTCCAAATTGCCCCTAGGTGAGAATGGATGTGTCTGTGTGTGTGTTGGCCCTAAGATGGTCTGGCGAGTTGTTGAGGGTGTATGCCGCCTTCGCCCAATGTCAGCTGAGATAGGCTCCAGCCTCCCCGTGTCCCCAATAAGATTAAGTGGTTCAGCAAATGAGTGAGTGTGAGAGTGTGTGTGTGTTCACGTTCTTTAGATGTTGACGTGAAAAATAATCTTGGAAACTTCACTACGTTCAGGAATGGTATTAATTGTCATCTGTTGCTTTTTGCATTTATTGTATTGTTATTGCATTGAGATTGTTTGTTACTCTTTTTTTACTACTCAATTTCTACACATTAATTTGTTGAAAGAACTCAAGCTGTGTTTGTATCCACCATGCGGTGTAGTCTTGAAGTCTGGTCAGGTTACTCTCACTCTATTGTGGGTTGACCTGGTTGAGTGAATACTTGAGGACATGCATTAGTGATGAGAGCTTTGACTAAGTTGTAGCTTTATTCTCTCTCTCTCTCTCTCTCTCTCTCTCTCTCTCTCTCTCTCTCGGACCAGATGGTGTGAAAGAAATTGCTAAAGGGGACTGGAACTAGAGGGGATGAAGCCATTGTTATTTGATGTGAACATATGGCTGGTAGCCGCTGGTACTTGTTAGAGTGTTGATGAATGGTTGCTGTTCAGTTGGATAAAGCACCATTAGCTCATCAAAAACTGCCTATAATTTCTTTCATTTTTAATATAATTATATGATGATACATTTAAGATCAAATCAATGCAAATAAATTAGTAGCAACCCTATGGTGCAATAGATTTTTTTGGCTGCAGCTCAGTTTCTGCATAATCAGTGTCTATTTCTGAGCAGCAGAGTTGCAGGGGGGGGGGGGAGTTATTCATGCTTGTGTTCGTACATACGTGGGCTCCTTTCACAGCCTTTTGTAATACTTTAAAGTGTCAAGCTTGCCAGAGTAAAAAAAAAAGTTTCAATTTCACACACAGCAGTCACCTTTTTTTTTCTTTCTTTCTTTCTTTCTTTCTTTTTTTAATAAACACACCTCTACACAGTCAGCTTCTCTCTGCTGAGGGTCACACGTGGTGGGTTAAGAGTGAGAGGCTTAGCAGGAGAAAGAGAGAGGAGCTGACAGCTTGGGTTCCTCTCGCGTGGTAAAACAGCCTGTATGTGGGAAGGAGTTCACTGCCACAATGAAGCCGCCGCTAAGTTTTTACAGACCAAAAACCAGAGAAATCCAGAAATTATAAAATGGGATGAGGATGAGACAGACATGAGTGAGGTTTTTGGCAAAGATGTTCTTGTGGAGGTTTTATCCAAATTTCCAACTATAGCTCTGAGATATACAGTAAAAAGAATCCAAAAGTCTGCAAACATCTATGGGGTTTAGCTGTTAGATTTTTTTTGATTATGATTCCTTGCTACAGAAAGGACTTGGAACATAAAACCTGCACATTTGCTTCTTGGAGCAGCTACTGTTTTCTGTAGTATTTATAGTAAGTATACTACAGTTATTTGTAGCATTCACCTTAGGCTTGGTGGAAATTCCTGAATTTAATAGTCCTCTCAAAGCTTCAGACTACTCGAATTATACAGCGACATCTAGCTCACCTTTGGCAAATAATTGTAAATTATTTAGCACAAGTATGCTGTAGACACCTGACAGCTACCATACATTCTAACAGATGCTTGGAAAGGATGAGGTAGGGGAGGGGCATTCATATGGTTGCCCTGAACTGGATCCTATATGGTGTACCTTTTCAAGCATTTTGAAAATTGTGGAAGGTTAATTCTTTAGGTAAAACATCTTGCCCATAATTCACAAGCCCTAATTAATGAATCACACAGTGGTTGTTGGAAACATGTAGTAGGTTCTGGGTATGAACCCTGCAGTTGTCTGTGGAGTTTCCATTAGTTTCCCCTGAGTACTCTGGCATTCCAGAGATGTGGGGCAACTAACTTGCCCATAGCTGTGCATGTGGATGGTGGTTTGTCACTCTGTTATCCCAGCGATGGACTGGCGATCTGTCTAGGTTGTACCCAAATTGGCTCCAGTTCTTCAGTGTCCCTAACTGATAAGTGGTCCACTGTAGATAATGGGGCTGTGTGATGGTCTGGCGAGCTGTTCAAGGAGTACTTCACCCACTGTCGGCTGAGATAGGCTCCAGCCTCCCTGCGACTCTAAAAAGGGTTAGGTGGTTCAGCAAGTGAGTGAGGGATGAGTGTAAATAATGGATGGATGAATTTATTACTACTGGCATTGTTTATAATCCGATTGACAGTCTAGTTCACCCAATAAAAGAGATGACCGGTATTTTCAAATCAGTAATTTGATCCACTTTCTATAAAAGTTGTGTGTTAATCTAGCCTGAAGATTGATAATCAAAAAAATAGATATATATATATATAAAAATGCGTAGGGTTGATATTGGTTGGTTTACTTATAGAACTTGTTTCCTGTGTGTGCAGTAATGTGTGTGTATATAGCATACAGTAGAAGTAGGAGCAATGCACAATAGTGTGTAGCACTTTTTCATTGTACTCAAGCATTCCTAAACAGGCAAGCACTTCCCACACCTTCACTGAAACACAGAATCTTTTCACACTGTAAGACTTGTAGGAGTGAAAGGTCTAGCTGCAGTCTCTAGAGCTTAGTATCTTCTGCTGTGGTAGCATTTAATAACTGTATATTTAGAGCTGAAGAAAGCCCACTCTGGAAAAGAAACGCAGGGGAAACTTCACACCCCGTCATTCCCTTGAGGTTTATGAATGTGAGCATTAGCTAAGAACCAGCTTATGAAACTTCTGTAAATGCATAGCCCTGTACATGGCTTCTGCTGCATTGTAATTAATAATGTGAATAAATAATTGTTTATCTTCCCCCCGAGTCTGAGATTGTGTCTATGTGAATACATCCGTCGACATCCTCTGTGAGGTATTGTAATTTCTCCTCAATAACTCCTTCCTTCACTGGAGGAGTCAGTGATTTAAGGTAAGTTAACAGCCGGAAGTCGTCCGCTATTGTTACCCATAAACCGACAGGATATTTAGGATGGATGTTTGTTTTCTCACATCCTGCTGCTGTTGGTATGTATTGTCTCATATTAGTATGAGGACAATGGGAATGATACTATTTAACAAGTTTACAGACTAAAAAGGGGTTCTCAAGCCCCTTAAACATATTTGATCTGTTTCTTTTTCCAGTGGATTTGTGAAAAGAACGTGGTCTGCAAGAAAAGCACAAACATTTTCTCACTTGACATTCATTAAGAATGATTGTTGTGCAGTTTTGGCATGGATCTCTAGGGATCTCGTGAGTTGATCATGATTTTGATTTCGATGAGGGGTGATACATTTATAAAGTGCATCTTGATTTAATTTTTTCTTCTCATAGCCTACAATTTCAGTCAAACGTTTACACACACCCACCAGACACGTCATGACACTTATAATAGTTATTAGGGTGGGCTTTTTGTTTGTTTGTTTGTTTGTTTGTTTTGTTTTTGGAACAGAATGATTTGTACAACCCATTTTAATAGAGGATTATACAACATATTTTTACATACATGGATTCATACAGAATCAAATATATTCTTACAGCACACCAAAATCATTCATTAACCCATTCGTTCATTCATTTATTTACCAAGCCGTTTAATCCTATTGCTATCTTAATAGTCCTAGCTTATCTCAGTCAACAAATTTTCAGAATAAGCTTTGTAAAATTTCATGACTTTTCTGACCAAATTGAAAGCTTGAAGTCAACCTACTAATAACAGGAAGCCAAAAAAAGAAAGAAAAAATACTTTTCCTGTTGCCCATGGGTGGCGTTATAACTTCTTGGAAAATAGGATGAAATAAGTCCACATCATACTGTTTTTATTTATTTATTTATTTAGTTTAGTTTAGTTTAGTTTAGTTTAGTTTAGTTTTGTTTTGTTTTGTTTTGTTTTGTTTTGTTTTGTTTTGTTTTGTTTTGTTTTGTTTTGTTTTGTTTTGTTTTGT
>JAQMYF010000023.1:42353189-42367047 GCA_030014195.1 Neosilurus mollespiculum
TTGTTTTGTTTTGTTTTGTTTTGTTTTGTTTTGTTTTGTTTTGTTTTGTTTTGTTTTGTTTTGTTTTGTTTTGTTTTCCCTTTCAGTTTTATACTTGCATTATATACAAAGCCAAACCTTAAAAGGCAATTTTTATAGCCCAAGTAATGCATATATGGTGATTATGAAGACCATTTAAATTCATCCTGCAAATTATTGAATCTGTACCAAGGTTTGACTACATATTACTTAAGTGGCATTAAAGTATTGCTGTAATTGAATAAAACATGCTAGAAATGTTAAAGCATTTAAGTACAAATATGATATTGCTGTCGTCATTTTCTTTGCTTTTGTAGAGTAATGAAGCCAAGCATAGCCATAAAGTACTGCTCATTGTTTTCGTCAATGGTAGTGTAAAATTATAATCGAATAAATGTTAATAGTAAACACATTATTAATTCAAATCTGTGTTATTTTATTTGATTTTTTTTATATATAAACAAACAATAATTTTCCTTCATTTCTAATCTTCATCTGGGACTGAAGGGTTTATGTGTAGCTCGGATGTCATTTCATGCACTGTGATCTGGATGAATTGTGGTTTGGTTCTCTTTTTCCTGAGTTACCCCACACTGCTATTAGTGTCATCAGCTTTAAGAGCTCTTGACAGCAATGAGCTGCGCTTTGCACAATTAACTCCATTCCCCTGGAGACATTCTCTTCCTCTGATCATTACTCACATTTTCTTCTTCATTTTTCCAGTTGGGGGATCAGTATGTTCCGAAGGGGCTTTGGCTTAATCTCTGGCTGGCTAAAACACTCCAGTCTTTGGTCTGTTAGATTTCAAAATATCTAGTTCACCAGATTGTATAACCCATCATTTACCTTACGTTTGAATATCTTATTATGAATAATGAAGCTTGGCAAGTGATGCAAGAGGTAAACATGGCATGGTATAGTGTAGCTGAAGGTGTAATGAGAGGGATTACAGTCACTGATGTAAGGTTTACGTGTGCATTAAGGTGTATTTGGTTTAGCAACAGCAGATGGTGTGTATGTCTCTCACTATTAGGTGAGAGATTTGTGGGTGTCAGATCTTGGCACGTGATTTTGATGCAACATCTGCTTTTGGAAGCCGTGTGTCTCTGTCCACTGGGTATCAGCTTCTTATAATGCGTCCTATCAAACAGCAGCAGCTGATTCTTTGTATTTACTGTATTCTTGCCCAAGGATCTAACATGTGATCCATCACTCCATAATGATTCACCAATCTGACTTTTTGAGTGAACTCTATTTCCTCAAAAAGACTTGTGAATAAATTCATTAAACTTGTGATCCAGTTTTGTTTTGTTTTTTTTCCATATCTTCAGTATTTAATTTTGTAATATCTTTGTCATATTTTGCACGGTGAACAAGATTTGGGTTATTTTAAAGCTGAGCGTACCCTCTATTTATATAAGTGGATAACTCACAGTCAGTGTTGTACATTAGGTTTTATTTTGTAATGATGGATCACATGTGGGGTCACTAACATGCAGCGTATAAATTCAGTTTCTATACTTGAAGGGGAAATGATGGGGTTAATGTTTCTCATTGTGGTAGTCATGAGATCTGCCCCTATTCATTTGAAAGGCATTATAGGCATTTATTTCTGTATGTGCTTTTAATTATACTGCAGCGCTCCTGAATTCTCTATTCTGATTGGTTGATGGGAGTTAAAAGAATCTGTAATAGCAGCTCTAGTGGGCAAATCAAATTTCAGGACATAGAGTTATCCGGGTGGAAAAGGTGATCACATCATCCCTTTGATGATTATTTTCATACAACACCACATTCCATTTCTATTTTTTTCCCCTTACATGTGATCTCTCTCCATTTTCATGATTTTCACCAGCAAAAATATGTTGTCAGTGTTTGTGAAAATTGTTAAATTGAACGGAATTAAACTGAATGTCAAACATAATATGCCAACTCTGAATACAGCCAAGAAAAAGCGTCCCTAAGATGATTCGTTCATTAGAATCTGCTTTCTGTATTAAATATCGTATCCAAGTTTAACCATTTCTGTTGATTGTGCGTTTGCTATGATCTGCTTAGCTAATGTTCCTGTGATATATTAATGACTTCCAGCTTACAGAAACCTCACTCTGAGCTTCTGTTTTTCTTGTGTTTGAAGAGATATTGATTTTTATTTTTCATTCCTCGGGCAATAGAACTATTTATGGCCAGAAAGTCATGGGTGAAAGTTTTCAGTTTTTGACTGACAGTGTTTCCCTTAGGCTACTTTCTCCAGTTCAGCTATACTAGATTTTCTTACTCTTTTTGCTTATGTTTTGCAGTTCGAAGGAAAAATAAGCAAACAAGACTGAAGCCTATCCTGGGAACACTGGGCACCATCCGGAGAATTCACTTTGTATGGTATGCCAGTACACCAGCACCATACACACACATGTTCACACACTCATTCATGCAGCCAGTCCTCCTGCCTGTATGTATTTGGACAATTAGAGAAAACCAGAAAACATGGAGGAAAACCATGTGACAGTAACAAACCCAGGAGCTGTACTAGAGCTTTAGGGTGCAATTGCAATGCTATACCATATTGTCCTTCTTTTTTAGTTTCAAACTAAGCAGTATTTTGATATAAAGTTTCTGTTGCTTGGTTTACTATGTAACCAGTGTGGGCAGTGTGGCAGTAGAGAGTTTCTGTCCACTTCTCACTAATTTGCTGTTGCAATGCCCTCAACCTCAAACCAATTATTTGGAGAGCTGTTTTTCCTTTTTGCTGGGCTTTGAAGGCTTCCTGCCCTCCACCCCTTTTTTCAGATTTGACCTTTGGCCTTTGCATTACCCATGCGACTTGTTTACTTGCTTTGTGCTGTTTTGAACTTGGATTGTTTCTTGCACTCTGATTCCTGCTTTGTGTTTTACCCAGCTACCCGTGTGTATCCAATAAACCATCCATTAAATCCAGCCAAGTCCTCTTTTGTTATATAAAGCAGGAAATAGATGTTTTTAAAAGTCTGTGGGATGCATATAATTTTATCACAGTGGGGAAAGCAATTTGGAACAAGGCTGCAGTCGCTATTAAGCCTAGCTAAACAAAGCTAGTCACCTCTCAGGTCTTATTCTCATGCCAACCACAAGAAGTTGTTTTTCACTGAACAGTCATTACCACTGTAATTTTAATTACAATTGTAATTGATTAGTAGCTTTTTAGGGCAAGACGAGGAATCTGCAATCGAAATAAGAAATATTGTAAGGAATGTAACCTTTGAGTATTCATCAAACAGATTATTATTATTATTATTATTGCTGATGATGAAATAGTTATAGATATGAATTCATAGTGAGCAATTTAAATTGTTTGTTATACTTGGTTTTTAATCTGATATGGAGACTGGGGGAAAATATTTAAATACACGCACACAGTACAGTGCAGTGAAGATTATATACCACCACCTTAGTGTAAAAGGGCTCCTAATAAAAAGAAGTAAAAAAAACTTCTCTATAATCTTTTGGTGAAAAATGTATTGAACAAGCCCCGCCCTCACCCAGAGTCAGCTGAGATGGGCGCCAGCCTCCCCGCGACCCTAATTAGGAATAAGCGGCTTAGAGAATGAATGAATGAATGTATTGAATGATGCTATTGTAGGCTAAGAGAACCAAAGAAAATCATTCCGACAAGTATACTGAGGTAAAAGTATGGCTAATAAACAAAAACACTGAAAATTTTTCAGATAAATTGAAAGGTGTCACAAATCATATTTATTTTTTGACTTTTGCATAGCATGAATGAAATTCAAACCATATGGAATGGTTTAGCGAGTGAAGAAATTAAAAATTATGGGAACACTATGCCTATGCTGTAACCAATGTAAAGGGTGGCCACAATAAATATTAACTTTTTTTTCCTCAAAAAATAGACTTATTTTTGTTATTACTATATATTGTTGTTTGTTTACTTATTCTCATCAATATGATCCAATATTACATGAAATAAATACTGGAATAGTACTTGGTTTCTGATTTATCTTCATTTTGTTAAGTTGTATAAGTGTACTGTATTTTTTTTTTCCAATTTCGTCACTCGCTAAACCATTCCATATGATTTGAAGTTCGTTCATGCTATGCAAAAGTTAAAAAAAAAAATTAGATTTGTATGATAAGCTCACTCTTACTCTCTTTCTGCTCACTGGTCTTTGGACAGAGTGTGAGGAGATAAGTGGAAGACGACAGAGAGGCGAAGCCTGAACACTGTAGAGAGAAAGAGAAGAGGAAAGAAAGCTCTGTAAGGCATTCGTTTATTTGAACGTCATGGGGAAACAGAACAGCAAGCTGCGGCCGGAGGTACTCAACGATCTGCGTGAGAATACGGAGTTCAGTGAGCATGAGCTGCAGGAGTGGTATAAAGGCTTCTTGAAGGATTGCCCCACAGGTCACCTCACTGTGGAGGAGTTCAAAAAAATCTACGCTAATTTTTTTCCATACGGCGACGCCTCCAAATTTGCTGAGCATGTCTTCCGGACCTTCGACACCAATAGTGATGGTACCATTGACTTCAGAGAGTTTATCATAGCGCTGAGTGTGACGTCACGAGGGAAGCTGGAGCAGAAGCTGAAGTGGGCCTTCAGTATGTATGACCTGGATGGCAATGGCTACATAAGTCGAGCAGAGATGCTGGAAATCGTACAGGTGAGAGCAGACCTGTTATTTCACTTGTAAAGTTTTAGAAATAACATTAATATCATTTCATATGAATCTGTAATTGATCCTTAATGTGTGTCTTGGAGACAAACCATAAGCTCAAGGTTCCATCTGCGTAAAGAGATTTTGAATCAATGACGTGATTTCCCTCCTAGCAAAAACAATCCGATCTGGTATTCTTTAAGGATTATTCACAAGCATTCAGTCACATAGTCCACATGGTGGAGGTTCATGTGCTGTCCCAGTGTTTATTTTCTAGTGAAATGAAGGACAAGCCTTCCAAAGTCTGCTGATGCACCTGAACTTGTGCACATTTTCATTATCAGGTGGTTTTTACTTACAGTTTCGAAGTTGCAATCTGCTAAAATCCATTTGAAAGTTTGCTTTAGCCACTTTGAAAAGGCTACTGTTAGTCTTGTGAGAGTGAGATATCGTGAGAATAGGACATGAATCCCTTAGTTATATAACGCAAAGTTAATGGATTATACATATAAGGCAAGGTAATGGCAAAAAAAAAACACAGAATGTAGATATTAAAATAACAAGTCAGATATAAACTAGTGAACTTATGAATAAAATAAAATGAGGCTCAAAGCCAAATCATATACGATTCTGTTTACTTGCATTAAACAAGTGTGCGCTCATACTGTCTATATGACAGAAAAGAATATAGCATGATTTATTACAAACAGACATAGACTATGCATACAAGCTTTTATTAGGTTTGGGTTTAATTTCTTTTTAAGCAAATTCTCCAAAAGAACTGTTCCAGATTCTCTGAGATGCTTAGGGGAAACACCAGCTGATTTACTAATAAAACTGTGTAACGTGTATAAAAGATCCTAAACATAACTTTGCTTTTTGTAGACAGTATGGTGATAACGGCTACAAAATCGTAGGCTAGTCAGTATACATCGTAGCGTCAGTCACTTTGAGAGGTGGTTGACCAAAATTTCTGACATACACAATTTCTAATGTCTTTAGTCACGAAAGCTTGACAGTGGTCATCTCCTGAACCTCTCTTACAGAGCGATGTAGGATCACCATTTTGGAGCCATGACCAAAGATATCATCACGTTTCCTTTCTGTATGTCATCCTGGATAGTGGACATAAGACTTTGCACAGTACTGTACATTCAGTTAAATGCAAAAAAATGCATATTGTTTCATTTTGCTTTTCCTCTGGGACACATGTAAGACATTTTAGAGAGCAACAAAATTGGTAATATAGAAAAAAGTAAATGTGTGGGAAATGGAATTTTAAAGTATACTTACAGGAATCATAAATACTATGGAACCAGTCTGAAATATAAAACACTCATTAGAAAAATTTAATGACATAAATAAGGAAAAAAGTAAAGGAAGATATGAATGATTGTGATAGATTTTGAATCCCATTAGCGGCTGCTTTAAATTTTAGAGCTCGAATGAGAATACATTGTGTAAACACCTGCATTAATGAACTGTATGTCATCTGGTCAGATTTTCTCACCTTTCCCAATTAATCGTAGTGTAATGTGAATACCATTTATTAAATTGTGGTAAATGCATCCCATAATTGCTTATTTTATTGGGTTGCACAATAGATAACCTGTTTCATTTTCCTTTAGGCGATCTATAAGATGGTTTCATCTGTGATGAAGATGCCAGAGGATGAGTCCACTCCAGAGAAGAGAACTGATAAGATTTTCAGACAGATGGACACCAATAAAGATGGTAAAAAATTGTGTGTGTGTGTGTGTGCGTGCGTACGCTGGGGGGGGGCTAAACAACAACAACAACATTGATGAACTTGTACATCATTATTTCCACTGTATTGCCCTCTATCTGAGCTCCAGTCCTTGGTGAGAATGTGTATATTAGTTCTTTAATTGTTTTATGAAGATATAAGCGTACTGCTCTGGCATATATCTTAACGCACTGCAGTGCCAGAAGTACTCATGTTCAAAATGGTTATTACCTCCACCAAGGAGGTTATATTTTCACTGGTTTTGGTTTGTTTGTTTGTTTTTCTGTACATTACTCAGAATCTTATGAACGGATTTTGATGAAATTATCAGGATGAGTCAGAAATGATACAAAGAACAATTGATTAAATTTTGGCAGGGATCGAGGCCAATTATAACAAAAATGATCCAATTAATAATACTTCCTCATCTGAGCACAAGGCATCTTATTCAAGGCAGGCAATTTATACAATGCAATCATATCAATGCACATTTGCACTGTAGGGATCAAATAATAAACAAATATTGCATTTATAAAAATGCTGTGTTTCTTACAATACCATATGGGGGTACTGAACGGCCTTGGTGGAGGTCTGCGCTCTCCGAGTGTTTTTCTTGTTATAAATATTTCCAAATGAATCTCATCCTGTTGATGCTGATGGTTGAAAATGGCCCACAGAGGTAATAAATTAGTGTTTTGCAAAGCACCTTCTCACCATATACTTTAGTTACTTTTCCTTCAACTGTACTCCTTGTGATGTGATTTATCATTTACATAACCAAGAAATAATGTTCATGATGAATGATAAGGTTGTATTATTATAGCCAGGTTTACTGGGATTATTTGAATGCATCAGAGAACCTTTTTACAGAATCACTAATCTCAGACTTGGGTACTAATAATAATAATAATAATAATATATATACTATATATAACAGCACTTAACTATCTCTAAAGGTCATGTCCTGCTGTGTTCTTGTAGGAAAGATTTCTCTGGAGGAGTTTATTAAAGGTGCCAGGAGTGACCCCTCGATCGTCCGCCTCCTCCAGTGTGACCCGAGCAGCGCCAGCCAGTTCTGAGCGGAACAACCACAGTGCACTATAATAAGTGTTCACTCAAGTTTAAAGTGAACATGGTAAGTGTTTGTGTAAGTGTAAGAATATGGTTGTTGCACTTTTCATCACATTTACTAATTTGTCAGTGGCATTAGGGGCCAATCTTGAAATGTGAATGCTAAATGAAGGCCAGTGTGCACTCGTATCAGTCCAATTACCAGTCGCTTAGACTAAAAACTACCACTTGTTACGGACTGGGAATATAGTGTTGTGAATATTGTGTATGTATCTTGTTATATGGGCAGGTCATAATAGGAAATGTTTAAAGTAGAGCAGCACTGTTTGATCAGCTGTGAAAGTAGATGGTGTTCGGGGTAGATGAGTTCTCGGGTAAAACGGTTTTCCGTTGATGACTGCGGCGTGTACAGATCTCAGGCAGACTCCCAGAAGCATAGGTGTATAAAATGTAGAGGTCACATTAGCTGCTGTTGCAAACTGCATTCATACGTCAGTGTTCTCACAACATGAGCGGCGGTTAGAATTGCTCAGATACCATTGCAAAACTATAAAGAGGTGCAGCTCTACCCTGACAAAACATTTGCTTAGTTTTAGACGGGTGATGGAAATCCAAATTTACATGCACGCTGATGTACTTTAACTATTAAGAGCGTGGGTAGAACAGTGGGACGTAGACTAAACATTAATGTACAGTGAGAGAGAAATGTAAACTAACACCTGTCTTTGTCTTGAGGAAGCGTTTTACCGCTATTAATACTTCTAAATCTACTAGCGTCATTACTAGCATAAGCTTCATGTAACAATACCAGTTTATCAACACACTGATTCTAAATTCATTAAGCAGCATCATGTAAGATCAAGCTCAAGATGGCTTCGCTACATCATGATGCATCAAACTTGGAATGGCATGGAATGTATTAAGCACAATAACTCAATTTTATTCTATTATATTATATCTTTATCAATTTGGAGCTAAAAAGAAGCTAAACAGTAATATACAGTAAACTTGCCTCACCAATTTGCCTCAATCGGTCTCTTGTATACATGAGAAAAATCTGGAAATATGGACTCTCTTGAAAGTTATCCCTGCAAAAAAACAGTGAAATATAAGCAACGTTGGCATCTGGAATTGTTATATCAATGTCCCGACCAGTATATCATCACAAATATGTAGAATAGGTATAGAGCTGATTAAAGACACAAAACTGACGCAGACGACTACTATGAGATTTATTTTAATGTAGTCGGTATTGGAGAGAACAACTATAACTGTGGCATTATTTTCAGTTTTTGATAATAAGCTGTGTCAGGAAGCTCTGATTGATTCCTTATCTACAGTGCATAAATTATCCACCCACCTTTCAACGACTGCAGCATTTCCAAAAAAATCTCTTACAAACAGTAGAATGTTCAAGTTCTTAATGTTGACTGATCTCAAAAAGCCTTATTTAAATTAAAAAGTATGAAGTGTTTTTGTATTCGTTATATTTCGTGTGTTATGTTGGACAGTGTTTCGTGCATGTTCGTAAATGCTGAGTGAAAATACCAACTTTTGTAGAATCACATGGTTTTCCACATTCAGATTGCAGTGTGGAACAATATTTTAACTGTTTTTTTTTTTTTTTTTTTGTTTTTTTAGTGTGTAAATGTTGCTGGTTGTTGTTTTTTTAACTGTTTTATAAAATCAGTTAATTGTTTTTTTATGTATATATATATTGACAGCATTCTGTGCACATTAATAGACCCCTGCTTGAGAGGTTTTTCGAATTTTGTTAATAGATATTCTAGCATGTGTTCTTGTATTAGTGATTTCTTCTTTTATAAAAAAACAATGACTTGATTATGATTGTGTCAGGCACTTAGTGTTGCATGCACTATGGAATATTTAAGAAAGTGTTACTGAGATGGCTTTATTAATATCAATGTTGATATTTTGGTTTTTTTATGCCCTTATTTTTGTTTTGGATAAAAAAAATTCCACATTTCTCATCAGAACTTTTTGAAAACCTAAATGCGGCATGTGGTTTTTTTTTGTTTGTTTGTTTGCTTGTTTGTTTTTTAAGAGAGAAATGAGGTGACTGTCAAAGCCCAAAAGCATTTAAAGCTAAATGTAGATAAATTGACTGAAGCTATACAATACACCCTAGATGACCAGTCTTTTACATGGACATTTAACATGTATTGAACTCTGAACAACTGTCTATAGAACAGCAGACTTGCAGTTCAAAAAACAACCAATAAGCCAATCTTAGAATCACAGTCATAGCATCTAACATGCAGTCGTGTTCTGTATCGTTTTTACCTTGTCTGAGGTGTTTTACCTTGTCTGAGGGGTGGCGGGAATTAGATACGGCGGCAATTTCCGGGTGCGGGTACTGATGAGAAACCAGGATATTTTTTTTATCCAGCCTAATGGTGCAATTTCAGACACCACTATGAAATATAGTGAAGCCCAATATGAATGCTTTTCTGCTTCTGGTTTCTGTAGTTCTCTGAATGTAATAATACTCACAACCTGATGCATTATAACAGTGTCCCACATATTATATCTCATTTCTTTCCTGTTGTATAATAATTTTCCATGATGTAGGTTATGCATATGCAACTTCATTTTCCTTTCCCATCACCATAGAAACTGTGGCTTGATTTGTAAAATGCTGCTTGGCTGAGATAGCTATGGAGATGCATCTGACTTCATAACTGGCCTTTTCCCAAGTCTTGTAAAAACACACCATCACAAACATGTCGAATGAAGTGTTACTTGAAGTGTTGAGTAAATACTTCTAGTAAAAACAGAACCAGAATGAAAATCAAGTCATAATTGTGATAATGAACGTAGCATTTTAAATCCCGCCATGACATTTACAGCACGAAACTAGTGATTCTTGACATTTTGTATTTAAAAATGTTGCTCATGGTTATAACGGATGTCTTGCAGTATTTATAAAGAGAACTGTAACTGTGCTGTTAATAGAAAAGCTCTGGAGTGTTACTGTGATTGTTTTAATTTAGATTCCATTAAAAGCTTATGCTTCCTTCTTGGATTGAATTGGTGACTCTTTCGTCGTAATTCATTGGGTAATCTATTTCATAAGGTCAGGGTTTGCTTTGGTATTTTTCTATTATTATTTTATTTATGTAGATTAATTGCAGCTTAATGAAAAATCAAGTGCAATCTTAGAAAATGAAGTGCACTATTGTACCTCTAGGGGTAAAGCAGCTTGTCATACCAGGGCCAGTACCCTCTAAGGGACTTATTTACACCATTTACATTGGGTATAGAAACACGCATACATTTTTTTTCTAGCTGTATTTACTATGCAACTTCCAGCAGACAAGTAAAAGTACTTTTTTCATTACTTTGATGAACTTTTTGCTTTGATTACAGCCATGAGTCTGTTAGGACACGTCTTTACCAACTTTACACATCTATTTGCCCACTCTGCAATCTTCACTCAATTCCACAGATTTTAAATGGGGTTTAGGTCTGGGCTCCGACTTGGCCGTGCAAGGACATTCACCTTTTCTTCTTTCATAAGTTTTCATAAGTTTCATAAGCCTCTTGGTAGCCACTCTGAAAAGTTTCCTCCTCACTCTTTCATGTCATTTAGTTTGGAGGGCTCCCTGATCCAGGAAAGATCCTACCAAAACTTTCCACTTCTTGATTTTGGACTTTTCTGTTCTCATAGGGATCGATCTAGCCTTTTAATTTTTTTTAATATCCATATGTTGAATTGTGTCTGTCCACAACATTATATTTGAAATCTTTTGACTGTGCTTTTCCACCCATAGTTGATTGTTTGCTGGAATGCTTTTTTTTCCCCTGATCTAATCCGAAGGATTACAGCTGATTACAGGAGGAAGCCAATTAGCTCGGTGTGCATTGGAGAAGGTTATTAATTACAGCTGATTTAGTTTACGAGTATTTTTCAGGAGGGATGATCTTTTCACCAGCTCAGTGTTTGATTTTTGTTTGGTTGTTTCGCAACTGTTGCTATTTTATATTTCACTTGGCTGTTATAAGTTGCACTAAGTAAATACAACTGTAAAAGTATTTTGTGTCTTCATTCCATGCTGCAAAACAAAATGTGAGTATTTTTGAAGGGTGTTGATTCCTTTCTATACACACTATACACATATATGTATACTTTTTATTCCTTTAAAACATAAGTGTATCTTTCTCTTCTTCGCAAAGGTGACAAAAAAAAAAAACTTTTTTTTTTCTTAAAAAATAACAACATTTCAACAAGTCTGAAGGTGAAAGATGTAGAATCTACCATTAGTCTGATTTCATTACAAAATTGAAAGATTAGATTAATCTCTCTCCCTCTTTTCTTATTCTAAGAATGTGTAACTCATCCTTCTCTTAACCTTTTTTGGAGGACTACACAGCTGCATATGTGTTCTCTGAACAGCAAGGCACATGCCATATAAACATCGGCTATTAGTGCTACCTAATTAGCCAAGGTGCACCGTTGAATGCCTCCTGCCATGAGCTCCTTGAGTGTTTAATTCCTGTGGTGAAGTGCAGGAAGAATATAGAAAAAAATCTGAGCAGTAGTGCACACGGCACCTGTCTGGACAATCTGATGATGGAATTGCAATTAAATAATTTACTTGAAAGAATTAAGTAAGGGTACAGCCAATGGAACTGGAGTAAATTGAAACAACCTCCAATGCCGAGACGGAGCCCTGAACCATGGTGAACACATGACAAGAAAAGGAGTGGAAGCAGACTGAGACTAAAGTAATGAGCAATCCAGTACAACGTTCAATGCACAGACAGCTGGCGTTCATAATTGCTGGAAGTGTCTTATGAAATGGGCAACACCATGGAAGCATTTAATATTCTGAGCCAATGGGAGGGGGAAATCCTTGACTTTTTCCATGCTGCATTTTGTCAAACTCTCACTGCAATTCACTGTATTCTACTCCAGTTTGAGTGAGACTCGCATGGTGAAACATTGCCCCCTAGTGGCACAATGGAGAATCACAGTATATGAATCATGTGTTCCACACAAGAAAATCAATTAATTCTTTATTTGTTTACATGATTAATGAATGCAATAAATACAGGTAGATAAAATGTATGAAAAAGATGCTTTAGCAAAGCTGCTGATGTGGAAAATACCATGAGGTGATCACATAAGAATAACATTTACTGGAAAAACAATGTGATGCAGCACAAAAAAAAGTTACCATTCGGATGTTGATGCTTCCAGTGGCGTCATGTGCTAAAGCATTTTAATTCTCCTATACCAGAGCAATTTGGCAATTACTGGAATTTTTTTTAATGTATTAATTACTGGCACGGCATGTTTTAGCTGCATACATGTTGTGGAATTTCAATGAGACAAGTTAATCCTGTTTACTTACAGTATAGCAGTTGTAACCAGTCATATTTCTCTCTCTCTCTCTCTCTCTCTCTCTGTCTCTTTCTCTCTCTCTCTCTCTCTCTCTCAAATCTTATGTATTTTAGTTGTTACCACATATTAGAATTTTTGCATGAATTATAAATCTGTGATTTGCCTTGCAGCCAGAACTACTGTCTGAGCTGCTTTTATGGGAAATGAATGAACACCTTTTTATGATATTTGAGAACTCAGCACTACTCTGATAATGATGGATCATAACGTCGTTGAAATTGAGGCATGAGTATCCTGTGACGCATCTATTGGTGTGTCCTTTCGTGAGAAAGAAGGCCAATTCTTGTACAGCAGGTTTGATTACATGAGCTACATATGTACATAAGAGACATACGAAGGTTTGTGGAAACCGTCTCGTTTGTCTTGGCCTTTCTCTTAGCCCTCTTTTCTTGTAAATGCTTTTCGAATGTGCTTGAGGCAGGTGTTATGCCATATCACTTGAGCAAGGTTTTCCCATGTGCCAGGACTGTTTCCATATGCAATAAAGTTCTTTTTGAAAGTTTCCTCGTATCGGAGTATAGGTTTTCCAGTTGCTTTCTCCCCACTTCCCAGTTGTCTGAAGAGGACTGTTTTGGGTAACATTTAGTCCTTCCATTCTGGCTAGGTGTCCCATTCAGTGAAGCTGTGACTTGAAGACACTAGCTTTCCACACTAGTAAAATGGCACCGCTCCAGGACCTCAAAATTGGAGACTTGGTCTTGGCAGGTAAATCACAACTCTGAAAAAAAATTCACAAAAGACCAGGTACAATATATTGGGGAAATAGTGGTTTGTTTTTCGAATGTTCTAAAACTTATCATGATCAGCATAAACATTTATATATATATATATATATATATTTATATATTTATAAAATCTTGAGTCGATTTTCCGTAGGACAGTGCTCGATACGTCGAAGTAGAGTTAAGTATATTGTATGTGGGGAAAAAAATAACATATATATA
>JAQMYF010000023.1:42367147-42381961 GCA_030014195.1 Neosilurus mollespiculum
TCCTGGCTCGATGAAGCCAAAAGGACAACGTCATCCGCAAAAAGCAGAGATGAGATCCTATGGCCACCAAACCAGAACCCCTCAATACCTTGACTGCACCTAGAAATTCTATCCATAAAAATTATGAACAGAACCGGTTCTGCTGGACCAGCTTTATCTTACTATGAGCAAAGTTTATTCAAGGTAAGTAAAACATTTTTCCATTTCTTACCTAGAGCAAAAACGTTACTGAGTCAGGTTCCTGTTTATAAACTGCTTAAAAAATTAAGTTAACACTTTAGATCTTTCTGAATTATGAATTAGACCTTGATGAACAAATAATTTTACAAAAAAGTAAAAAAAAAAAAATGTAATTGATGTACATTCTGTGAATTCAAAATCCACCCCAAAAATGTCATTGAAAAATTTAAATCACAGGCTTGTCCTACTTGCATAAATGTGATTCATAATTTGACTTAATACCCTCCCTGGGCGTGCCTGTATGCACTCTCAACTCTTGTCTGGGCGTGCTCCTGATGAGTCAGTGGATGGTGTCCTGGAGAATCACTCCCAGACCTGGATCAGGGCATCAGTGAACTCCTAGACATCTATCTCTATCTATACAATAATCTATATTGTACTTGCAGTGTCAGATGCACCGATACATAACGTCCCATAGGTTGCCAACTGGATTTATGTCAGGGAAACGACAGCACAGGTCAATATTATCAATGCCTTCTCATTCAGAAACTACCTACACACTCTGACCACATAAGGATGGGTGTTGTCCCATACCAGGAGGAACCCAGGACCACCTTCACCAGCATAAGGTCTGACACTGAAAATTGCTCTGAGGATTTCATCCTGGTTCCTAACAGCACTCAGGGTACCACTGACTATGACATGGAGGTCTGTGCGATCCTTAAAAGATATGCCTCCTCAGACCATTACTGACCCATTGCAAAATTAGTCATGCTGGGTGATGTTACAAGCAGCATGAAGCCATCTCCAGACCCTTTGTCACACCCTCATGGAATCAGTTTCTCACAGTTTGGTCAAAAACTCGCACACTTGCAGCCTGCTGGAGGTCATTTTGTAGGGCCTTTGCTTTTCCTGTTCCCTCTCACACAAATGGGTAGATACCTGCTAATGGGTTGATGTCCTTCTATGTCCCTGTCCAGCTCTCTTTGTGTAATGGCCAATCTCCTGGTATCTTTTCCATGCGACTGTGCTGGGAGACACAACAAACCTTCTTATGACCTCACTTATGGCTGTGCCATCCTGGAAGAGTGGAACTACTAGTGCAATCTGACTGGCCTGTATGTACCACCTCCTGCTACCAGTAGTGACAAGGACACTAAGAGAACACGAAAATAGAGAAGAATCAGCCATAAAGGTTAAGAAGAAACCTGTGGCCACCACATGCACAACCATTCCCTTTTTTTGGATGTTGTTTTGCTTTTGCTTCTCCATTACACATGTTGTGTAGATAAAACATTCTCTAAAGGATATGGTTGTAAATTTGTAGAAGATGCCAGCATTTTAAGGTCCCTGAGTTAGAAAAGCTCCAAATTGGACATAATATCAAGCAAGTATTTCTAAGCAATGGCAGAAGAAAACGTTTTCTTTCATTGCGGAGCTCTCTGGATATATTTTAAACCATACAGTATTTTCTACCTGATTTTTCATGTCTGTTATGACCAACCTTCAATCTGTTCATCTGTTTGAACATTTTCCACTACAGGCTCAGTGCCCACAAACTAGAAAATAGCTGTTTAAAATTAAAAAGAGCTCCAAATCTGAAATCTTTTACTTGATAACTATGGCGTCCCTGTGATCTAATATGTTTTAAGGTTAAATCTTTGTTCCTTCAAAATTTCCACCAAGTTCAAGGTCCAGAGGAAAGCAGGACAATCAAGCAAAAATCCCATCAAGTACAAAACGGTGTTGTCACCTCCATCTTCAACAAATCACTGGCTCAGTCTGTGGTATCTAGGTGCTTACAAGATCCCCGTACCAAAGAATAAGAAGTCCTTCATGAATGATTTCCGCCTTGTCGCACTAACATCAGTGGTAGTCATGATGGTGTTTATTAGACTCATTAAAAACATCACAGCCTCTATTCCCAACTTCACAGACCCTCTCCAGTTCACCCACCGCCTCAACAGATCAGTAGTGGATGCCATGTACCACATCTTGTACCACCACCTGTACACTCAGATACATGGACAAGAAACAAGTGTTGTGAGATTGTGAGATTACTGTTCACTGACTACAGTTTGGCTTTCAATATAGTAGGCCTCAACTTCCTCACTGGCAAAGTACAAGTGGTGCAACTTGGTAGTTGTGTTTTCCAGCGCTATCACATTCAACACCGGAGCTCCACAAGGTGGTGTACTCAGCCCTCTTCTCTATGCCCTTAATACTCAGGACTGTGTGGCCACACACAGCTCTAACTCCAACAAATTTGCTGATGACATGGTGGTGCTGGGCTTCATCTTCGACAATGATGAGACAGCATACTTGAAGAAGGTGAAGAACTTGGCATCTTGCTGTCAGAATAACTGCCTCTAACTGAACGTCATCAAAAGCAAGGATCTGGAGGTGGACTTCAGCAGGATACAGTAGAGGTCCTACACCCCCTTCAACATCATATCAACCATGATATCTCTCTGTGTATAAAACTTACAATTAGCACATCGCACTTTACATCGCATAGATATTCCATTCTACTGCATGCACAGTGAACCACTCCATAAAGTCTTCTCCTTCAACTTTCCCGCAATAATAACAAATAAAAACAAATAAGGTTAAGGTCAGGACTCTGTGGTGCCAGTTCATGTGTGAAAATGATTCCTCATGCTCCCGGAACCACTCTTTCATTATTTGAGCCCCAATTTTATATCCGTACCATAAGAGAAGAAAACGTCCATTGATGTGATAACCTGCTCATTCAGTACATTCAGGGCGTCAGCTGAATTCATTTTATTGCCACATAATATTGCTGAGCCTCATCCTGATCAAGTGAAGCAATATGCTGTGTGCAATATGCTGTGTGTAATATAGATTTCTATAACCTTAGGTTTAATCCTTTCTCTTAATTTAATTGTTAACTTGATTACACAGACTCAGGACAGAATCCTGGACACATTACACTACATTTTGTACTTGTAAAACTGTGTATGTGCCAATAAAAAATCTTGAGCTACAATTTAAAGAATCTCACTGCAAATTTAGCACACTGTTTTTTTGCATGCCTTCCTTGTGAAGTATGAATAAACATTTTTCACTCTGCCCCGTCTTAAATGCCCAATTGTTAATAAATTATTTTCTTGGTATGGGTCAATTTTGAACATGCCATTTTTACTCTTTTAGCATGAATATGTATCTTTGCAATGCAGAAGACAACTGACTGGTTAATAAATTGACTAGCCAAGTGATTGGCTGATTGTCATTATGATGCTGCTGCAGCTGCTAATATTGAACTAGACAGATAAGGAAATGTGAACATGATAGTGAGGTACTATGGGGACAAGAAAACAGTGCACAATATCTTAAAGCAAACAGATGCGGCACTGAATGTTTTATTGTATTTGCTATTCAAAATTCACCCAGGTGACTGGTAAATTAGCACGCAGGTCTTCATCTGGTTTAAACTGTATTTGGGTCTGATTCAGACCAGCGTCTGTCTGCTGAGTACCAATGGCACTGAGTATTTTTGACAAGTGGTACCTGGTGTACCCTAGACCGTATAACAGGGTTCTTCTGTCAGAGGATAGAACAGAGCTTTTTGGCATAACTCATGGTGGATTTTTGATTTTGCTATACTGTATTCATCCTGCAAGGGAAATTATTGCCTCTGTATTTAACCCATCCAAAGTGATCACACACACTCAGAGGAGTGGGCTGCCACACACATTGAAGTGCCGGGATAGCAGTTGGGGGTTAGGTGCCTTGCTCAAGGTCACTTCAGCCATGAAGGTGGAGGAAGGGAAGGTGCAGCTCACTCCCCCACTGCCACACATTTTTCCTGCTGGGTCGGAAATCAAACCAGTAACCTTTCAGTCCCAGAGCCGCTTCTATAACCATTAGGCTACAGCTGCCCCCAGCAAACATTTGGATTTGGCAGCAAACAAACAAAAAAAAAAAGATTTATTCAGAAAAGGACCCAATCAACACTATGAAGAATGGCAGGGATCTGTGGTGGGCTTTTTTTTTTTTTTCTCTGCAAAGATCTATGAAACTTGAGATACATGGCGTCATACCATTATATTTTAAATAAGGTCGCAACTGGGGTAAGCATGCTTCAAGCTGGACGATCTTAAATGTATATTTGAACCATTTTTTGTGTATTTAGTGACCATATCCCTGACCTAAACCCCTTTTGAAACATGAAATTACCTGATAAGAACTAGGCCCTTGGACCACTGACTACTAGCTGGAGCTGCATATTTTAAGCAATACACTGACCCCTTTTAAGTTTGATGATTTTCATATTACTGATTTTAAAAAATTAAGTTTTCATTACTCCTCCTTAATAAATCCTTCCAAAAGTACTGTATCAGAACTACACAGCACCAACGATCACACCACTCTAAGTTTCTACAGTCTTTTTCTTCAGACTGAGGAAACTTAGGTTTTGGTATACTGGAAAGAAAATTCCCTTACCTGTTAAAACTCTTGATTATTCTCATGTGTGTCTCTCTGTCTCGTCTATATACATGCTTAATGATAAAAAGCAAGAGGTTTTATTGAGGATTTATTTATAAAAACAAATAAAATACAAAAAGTTTCCATAGAAAAGCAACATGGATGCAATCCCATCTGTTTCATATTAATTTTCAGCTGCATAATAGTCATAAATAATGCTACTTTAAAGTATTGTCATTATTATCATCTACGGTACAAACAAAAAATATCTTAAAAGGAAAACAATCAGGAATGTGAATGGTTTCTGTGAATGAAGAGGCTTCACAGAAACAAAGAAAAAAAGGTAGAAAAAAAATGCTCATCCTCCTGAATATAGTGGTCTATCATAGTGGTTCGATATATTTGTTGTGTTGATGGTGTAATTCATTGAATGTTTAGTAAAGTGGGGTTTAAAACAACAGACCACTATTAAACACAGTAAATGGAAAGACAACCATGTTGTCCCCTAGTCCCTGATTAAAGTAACTGTGCCATAAGGAAGCATGGACATGCTTACAAAAAAAAAAAAAAAGAAAAAGCCAAATTGTGCATCTGAAATATTCTGGGCAAACGGACTAGTTACATTTTATAGTACAATGCAACTGTAATTTAATAACACTGGGCAGCGAGATTTTATAACATTAGAAGATCGTCAAGAGTCCATTAATGGGACAAAATCAGCGCATCCACGTTGACTTAGAGTACACGAGTTGCACAGGGCTTAGCAGGTAGCTCCAGGGTGCTTTCATAACCGCAATGCCCTGGCATGTTCCCAGGGCTCTGCTCCTCAACAAGCGCTGGCATCCCATGGGTACGGATCTGCTGCATGCACTGCCTACAATACGAGACAAAAAAAAAAATAAAAAAAAAAGACAGTTTTATCAGAAAGCACAAATGGATTCAGCAAAAATAGAAATTCAGTACAACCAGAGGCACCAGAAGAAATCAGAATGTAAACTCACCAAGCTGATCTGGACATGACGTAATAGATGTCTGGTTTTTGGAATCCATTAAAAGTGGATGAGGCAGCAACTGTATAAGCACCCATGTTTTCAAACAGCAGCCAATCTCCTACTTGGCGGTCAGGGAGAGTACACAGCTCTATAATACGGTCCAGGCCATCGCAGGTAGGGCCCCAAATACTGCATGGGTACATGCACTCATCAGGCTTAGCTTTCTGTAGAGTAAAACCAAATATTGTTTAATCTGTGCAAAAAAATTATAATTTAAATAACAAAAGGACATATTAAGAAAACGTCCAGAACATATGCTATTAATTCCATACCTTGTGCACGATCGGTGTCACATGTGCATGATCAAACAGGATGCAATTGAAAGATCCATAAACACCATCATTGACATAGTACATTAGAGTTCTGTCACTGGTGTCATCATCTTCATCTGCATTACCAATAATAAATAAATAAAATTAGGCTTCATTGTTTTAGAGATATTATACCACAGAAGGTAACAGCAAGAAGAATCTTACCATCAGAGCCAGACTGCTCCTTCACGTTCACTTTTTTAGCAATAATGTTGACAGCTAGCATATACGCAGAGGCTACATAGAAACGGCCAGGTTCAGCAATTATCCTCACACCACCCTCTGCAGGAAAGTACTTATCCAGTGAGGTGTTGATCACTGCAGTAATCTAAGTGAATCAAAATTAACACATTGTATTTTACTGTAAAAACACAAAATGACAAAAACAAAACAAAACAAAAAAAACAAAAACACACCACTCACATACAAGCAATATACTAACCTCCTCAAACTTCAGCTTGGAATCATCAGAACCAGGGAAGCCACCACCAATATCCAGCAGGGTCATACTGTAGCCCAACTCGGCCTGAGGGAGAATGTGAATTTCATTTTAACATCTATAAAGGAGCATTTGACACCATCAAACAAGCAAATTTACAGCATGTCAGCACTCACCCCCATATCAAAGACACAGCGTGCATCTGCAATGGCCTGTGTGTACGTTTCTGCATCAGTGCAGCCACTGCCGACGTGAAAGCTCACTCCAATGATATCCAGGCCCAGCTCTTTTGCCCTCTCAAGAAGCAGCCTGCTGTTTTTCAATGTGGCTCCAAACTTCACACTCAGCCTGCACACTGCCTTGGAGTCATCTGTAGCTATACGCAGCACTAGCCTGCACAAATACACGAAGTATGGTTAAATGGACTTTACACACTGACAAAAGCTCAAGAATATTTAACACCATGACAATTAAAACTCGAAACATAGGAAACTACCCACTTGGCATTATCATGGCTACGAGCGACCTTCATAAGTTCCACTTCACTATCAAAGGTCATCATTTGCACTCCATGTGCTGAAGCATATTTAATCTGCGACACCTGCTTACAGGGGTTGGCATAAATGATCCTATGGGGCTCCACACCTAGAGACTGTACAAGCTGGATCTCAGTCTGAAGGAAGACACAGATAAGTTAGTGTAGTAGTTTCTGCTACACCTACTGATAACATATTTCTTTCAAAATCATTAATATGAACTTCCAAGCAAAAATCTGCAAACCTTGCTTGCACAGTCAAAGCCTGCTCCCAATGTTGCCAATGTCTCTACAACAGCTCTGCTGTCATTGCATTTTACTGCATAGAAAGGTTTGACACGAGGCAAGGCACGTGCCCATCTAAGGTGTTTCTTAAGTACATCCCCCAGGTCTGCCACGAAGAATGCATCCTTGTCATCCTACAGGGAAAAAATTAAAAGTTCAAAAGGAAAACTGCCACAGTAGTATGCTATACACATCAACACCATACTAAAGAAAAATAAAAAGAAGAAAGAGAAAACTTACTGATGAGATAGATTCATTAATCTTCTGCTCAACAATGTCTCGTGCACAGAAACCTTCCTCCAGGTAAGTAAAATCAATGTCCTCAAACAAAGTCATGGTTATAATGATCTGACTGCAAAGGAAACTACAGAAAGAAGAGTACTCGTGTTAAACACCATCAGACTGTTCATGACAAACATGCTATCTCTGCCAGAACACTATACTGAATAGGGCTGCCCTCTGATAATTTGTTCTTAGATAATTTGATAACTTTGACAATGCTTCCTCAAACAAACAAATAAATGTTAAGTTATTTATCAGTCATATTCATTTGCTGAACAGCTTAATCCTACTAAGGTCACGGAAAGGCTGGAGCCCGTCTCAGCAGTCTCTGGGCAAAGGCGGGAGGACACACCTTGAACAGCTCACAGGTCCATTGCAGGGTCAACACTCACACAAAACCATTCACATTCACACCTAGAGGCAATTTGGAACAGCCAATTATCCTAATGTGCATGTGTTTGGACTGTGGGAGGAAACCAGGGTACCTAGAGGGAAGCCACGCAACACGGAGCGAACATTCAAACTGAAACGCCCTCACTAAATATGGAAAATGCCCCACTCGAACCCAGGACCTTCTTGCCGTGAGGCAGACACACTAACCACTACACCACCAAAAAATGGTTCATAAATCCCAAATGATCACTGACATCAACTCATTAATCCATTATTGTATAGTAATTACAATATTAGATTCAATATTCTAAAACCTTACAGGCAACAAATCAAAAGCTATTAAAAAATGTATTAAAAAGATTTAAAAAATAAAAGAATAGCAGTTTATTGCTCAAGTACGTATTTATAGCAATAATCCAAAACTTGAACAATACAACAATTTCATCACTTCAGATTTAGTAACTTTTACTTATTTATCAATTGAAAAAAAAAATTAAACAAATAAATTTAAAAAAAAAAAAAAAAAAAAATGTCCTACTCAGTGCACCCAAGGCGGCTCCCCGGTGAAGTTGAATCCTTTCAGATAAGCCTCAAGGCCAGGGCCAGTGTATGCTTTGCTTAAGCGAGTGATCTGAAATAAAGAAGCACTGAGTATAAGTTGCAAGCTTTTGGACTTTTTACATTAAATGCGTCAAGAGAACATTGATTATGCATTGACATTTTAAATTATTAAAACTATTTTTTTTTTATACACATTCCATAACATGAACCCTAAAATGAAGAAAGAAATATTTATTTTAATGGCAAACCAACCCTTAAATGGCCAAACACTGGCAGTGTAAGGCTCCAGGGCTCAAGATCAATCCCAATCCCAGCAATGCCCTATATAGGGTAGACAAGTCAAGACTCCACATTTTGGGATCGACCCACAGTGAGTCACCCAATAGGCAACCAGCTACAATTTGTAGACCAATCAGAGAAGTGCTACGCAGGCATTATCATGGAAAGTCTGTGTGGGCAAAGGCAGCTTCAGTACCATATTACCTGTACGTTAAAAGGGTAAAAGTGTTTTACAGTAAATTCTTTTGCCATAGCGTGTGTACCAATGAACCCACGTTTGCTGTAATCCATCCTCACTCTTACAACATTCTGCTGATGATCACGTTCCGGCTCGTGCAACATCCGGCCACGTGGATTAATAAATCGCTGGTATAAATGTTTAAACTCTAGTAATACGTACAGAACGGTCACGCTGATCAAAACAACTTAAATATTTGTCCAAGGACCAACTTATTGTTCACTAACTACGAAAGTTATCACTATAACGACTTAATAACTTGGTTTTTGTGCTCTAATCGGACGTCCCGCCAGCCTAGCCGTTTTTTTTTTGTCAGTCCGACCGAATCCGCTAGTTACCGGGTCCAATGACTAGTCAATTAAACAGCATAAAAATTAAAAATCAAAATTAAGACGTCTTTACATCACCGAACAGTTAAGAAACACCCGTGTCGGTTCCACTCAGAAAACCGTTAGAGTTTAGCGGTTGTAGTTTGTGTTAGCACGTTTTCAAAACCTACGCTAGCATGCTAACTCTCTGGCCTTGTTAGCCTCCGACTCTCCGTTCATCACAACCTCGTGGGGAAAAAACAGGGAAAATATCTTTCTGCGTCGGTTACGTACCTTAAAAAGCATTTACAAAGATTTTTGCCCATTAGACCAGAATCGGGGGAATTAAAAAGAAAAGTCCGCGTTTTGCTCTGTCTTCCTGCCGGCGCGCTCTGTTCCGAATGAGGTAAGTGATGTGCCGGCTTTCATTTATAGTTCATAGGTTTCCAGGGCAACACGCCAGCTGAAACCGGCCTCTCCTCTGCGCGTGCGAACCGGTTTCAGCTTGTTACCAGCCTTCACGCGCGACAAAATATGGTGAACTCACAACACATTTACAAAAGTGACACAACTACTGGATTTTCGAAATAACACAAAACTGCAGACAGATAATAGTGACACCTTAAAGAGTTAAAAAATGTGTGTGTGTGTGTGTGTGTGTGTATATGTGGTATGTGAGGAAAAAAATAAAAAGACTACTTTTCATCCCGACAAGCCTGTTTCGTGTTTGCCCACTCAGCAGGGGATTTATTGATTTTAACTTATATATGTGTGTGTGTGTGTGTGTGTGTGTGTGTGTGTGTGTGTATCATTAAAGAGGCAGCCAGGAGAGTCTTACACTTATAATAATTAAATTGGGGATTGTTGCTGCTATGAGAAGGTTTTTTATTTTTAAGTATTATTATCATCATCATCATTATTATTATTAATTATTATTATCATTATCATCATCAGTATTTTTTATATTATTATCATTGTTATTATCATCATCATCATCATCATCATTATTATTATTATTATTAAATATCATTGTTATCATCATCATCATTGTTATTATTAAATATTATTATCATTATTATGATCATTATTTTTTTATATTATCATTGTTATTATTATCATCATCATCATCATTATTATTATTAAATATCATTGTTATCATCATCATTGTTATTATTAAATATTATTATTATTAGTAGTAAATATTATTATCATTATTATCATCATTATTTTTTTTAATTATTATTATTATCATTGTTATCATCATCATCATCATTATTATTATTATTATTTTTAAATATTATTATTATCATAATTATTATTATTATCATCATCATCATTATTATTTTAAAATATTATCATTATTATTAATATTATTATTATTATTATTATTATTGATGATGTGAAGCGAGCGCTTTCACTGGATGCTAAAGCCAATATTTGGTTGGGCTCGGTAGGCCTCACAGAATTTCATGGTTGACTCAATTCATGCCGTAGCACATGCGTGGCACAATTATAGGTTTGATTTGATTATAGTTTGATTTGCTTGGGCTCGGTAGCCCTGCACACTTGCATGCTCTTAGTTCTCGCAGTCGTCGCCACCACCTCCCATGCAGGAATAAACAGGCCTAGAGAGATAAACAAAATGTGCACAAGCGGACTATATAGACTTGGATTAACTGCCCGTCACAGCACTCCACTTCTCTTTGAGAGCTTCTAGTTGTAACAGTAAACTGCTGTCTTTCTGTCAGGAAGTCCAAAATCGAGTTGCAGGTGAAGGTGTTGATGCCAAGTACGGAGAGTTTGTTTACTAGCTGCAGGGGGATGATTGTGTTGATTGCTGAACTGAAGTCAGTAAACAGCATTCTCACATATGTGTCCTTTTCCTTTAGATGTGAGAGGGCGGAGTGTAGTGTGTGAGATGGCATCAGATGTCGAGCAGTTGGAGCGATAAGCAAACTGTGTATTGGACGTGTGTCTTGACAAGCCGCTCGAAGCACTTCATCATGATGGGGGTCAAGGCCACTGGACGGTAGTTATTGGAACACGTCTCTGTAGACTTCTTCGGCACAGGAATGATTGTGGTTTTCTTGATGAAGATGATGAAGATGTCAAGAAGGGTTGAAGATGTCAAGTGAGCACGTCCGCATAATTTCCACAATAGCATTTACATAAAATATAGTGTTACCACTGCAGATAGTCATATTTATTCGACATACATTCTGAAATGCTGACTATGTTGAAACTATAATTTCTAAATTAAACAATATAAGTAAAAAAAACCATATAAAGTCATGAACCATTCATGTAATAATGAATTGCCCAGACAACAGATTCATGATAGTATATAATTCTCACTTGACAAAATGATATTATTTAATATGTGTTGCCTTGTGTGTAAGAAGCCTAAAACCTTAATTTAAAGTGTCACTAAATTTGAAAGTAACAGTAACTTGTTTGTAGTAGATAGTTATATGTTTGTTTATTAACAAACAACTAAAAGATTTGACTAAAGTTGACTGTGCTATGGCGTTTCCTATAATTTGTTCATTTGTACAATTAGTTACAATTTATACTGAGTAAAATCTAAAGACAGGTTATATAATGCATCTAGACATACTTTTATCAGAAGCCAAAAAGAAGTGACAAGGTCCAAGCTTATAGAAGAGGTCCAAGCTTAGAAGTAAGCAGTAAAGCTCAATAGTGCTGGAATTTGTACTCACCAACTTTCAATAAATTGTAGAGAACTTGTATCTGAGCTAACACTGCTCATTTCATATACGAAGGTTTAGAAGATTAGAGATAATCTATTATTTATTATGTATATTATTTGGTATATATTAGCACTGTTGAATTCTCAGACCTGGTTGGTCAGATCTGAGAATAGTGATGGCTGTAGTACTATAAGCGCAGGATTATCATCACTTTAAAATGGATTATTTGGCTGATGTATTTTATTGTTTACATAATGTATGTTAAATAGGAGAGTGCCCAACTCAACTGGCTAGCTAAATGTGGAATAATCCTGTTCTTCCCCTACTCTGTTTGAGCATAACAACACTGAAAATTATGGGAATTTTTGTGAATGTACTGAGAGTATGGCGACGAGGTGAAGTAGTATTTATCATTACTGCAAGAAGGTTTTGGGTTCAAGTTTTAGGCATGGCGAGGGCGTTTGCAGCCCTGTGTGGCGCTTCCATGTTTCCCTGTGTTTGCATGTGTTTTCTCCAGGTACTCTGGTTTTCTCCCACAGTCCAAAGACATGCACATTAAGCAAACTGGCTGTTCCAAATTGCCCCTAGGTTTAAATGTGAGTGTGAATGGTTATGTATGTGTTGGTCCTGCAGTGGACTAGCGAGCTGTTCAGGGTGTACCCCGCCATCGCCCTCAGTTGGCCGAAATCGCAGCCTCCTCATGATGCTAATAGGATTAAGTGGTTCGCCAAATGAATGAATGGATTTTACACATACACACATCTCCATGTCTGTTCTAAAGCTGGCGGCCAGTAACAGCCATGCTGCTTTCTAAACATTGAACAATTAAGAGTCTCTAAAATGCAAGCAAAGCTCTAGGTGTAATTTGAACTTTGAACTATGATGCTGTCCTATAAGAGTACTCAAATCCATAAACTGCAGACAAGACAGGTCATGCAAGTCATGAGGGATTTTTTAAAATATATATTTAATGAAATCGGTATTAATTATGCATTAGTGATACATTCTGTAATAAACCCTGTATGAGACACATTCTTGAATGGAATCAACCAACTTAAATTTGATCTCTTGTTCAAAATTTGGTCCCTTGGTCTCTAGTGCATTTGGTCTTCAGTCGTCAAAGTTTCCACTTTCTGGCTAATGTAGGAAACTTCATGGAGCATAAAAAAAAAAACAAGTACATTGCTGTAGTGGTGGTTGTGAATATGGCTTCCAGGCATAAATGTGCTCCTGCCAGAGTTTTCCCTAATCTGTTCTTAGGTTTCCAGACAGATTTTGTGATCCTTCTTCAAACCAGAGCATGAGGTCATTTTCTATTTCTAGCTTCAAACACTAGAAAGCACATCAGACTTAATGCATAAAAGTCCAAGGATGAGTAAGAAAGAGATGTTCCAATTTTGTCCAGGACCTATGAAAATGACAAACGCTGTTGGTTAAGTTGGTTACGGCTATACGATTGAGTCAGAATTTCCTCTATAGTTTGTAGGTGGGCTTCTTTTTTTCTTAGGAGGAGTCAGAGTTGAGAAGGCATAGCTGAAGCTGTGTCTATGTCTGCGTGCGTAAATACTATATTTATGGAGAATAATACATGTGTACAGTATAAAGGCACATGTGGGCAGTGGTGGCTTAGTGGTTAAGGCGACGGGTACTGATCCGAAGGTCCGCGGTTCAATCCCCACTATCCCCACTGTTGGGCCCTTGAGTGAGGCCATTTACCCTCAATTGCTCAGTTGTATAAAAATTATAATTGTAAGTTGCTCTGGATAAGAGCGTCTGCCAAATGTAAAGTGTAAAACATGTAGGTCAGTTTGATACACTGTTGTTAAACTTCTAACTATAAATAACTTTATTATAGCTTCCAACTATAGCTGTTCCTTGGAAGATATTGATGGTGCCATCAAATTTTTAATGACAACAAATGAACAAACACTGCCATACTGGTTTATGTGTAGTTTCCGTCCAACATAAGGGTCACATTGGTAATGTTTACAAATCAGTAGAAAGTGGGTGGAATGACAACAATTTTTACAGCCAACTGAATATTATAAACATGCTATGGGGATTTTTTTATTTTTTGCTCAGATCTATTGTCAGTGGTTTCACAACTACCTATACTGTCTGGCCACAGACTTATGGGCAGCCATCTGAAGGAATGGATGGATGGATGGGCAGCCAATATATCAAAGCTGGCCTCTGCATGAGCGATCATTGGCAGTGGAGTTCTAGGCATGCAGTTTAGCAGAGGCTGCCTTGACATGTCTGTGGGCACATGACTGTTTTATTCATATTTGGGCCGTCATCAAACTGTTGCACTATGTAAGATCTTTGTCTTTGTGTGGTGTAGTTACAAATCGCCTTCACTGGAACTAAGAGACCTTAACCTGTTCCAGTATGATAATGTCCCTGTGTACAAAGTGAAGTCCATAAAGATATGGTTCGTGAAGTCTGAAGCGGAAAAAATCTAAATGGTTTGCAGAGTTGAGTGACGTCAACATAAACGAGCTCTTTCGAGATGAACTGGAATACTCTCTGTTAAGACAACACACATTGTAATAACATTTCTTTTTGGGTTCCAAGCTTGTGTAGTCACCCTCTGATAAGATGATGTGTTTATCTGCTGTTTGATGTCACTGTACAACATATTTGCAGTTTCCTGTGCTGGCATGACATTTGTTTTTTATTAACATTTTTCTTTTTTCCCTGGAAACTGAAACTGTGTGTGTGTGTGTGTGTGTGTGTGTGTGTGTGTGTGTGTGGTCTAGCTATTCATCACAGTGTGGGGACATAAATC
>JAQMYF010000023.1:42401422-42426273 GCA_030014195.1 Neosilurus mollespiculum
TGGCTCAGATTTCTCACCATAGGGTTGATAACACACAGTTTTCTGACCATTTGATGAACGAGCTGCCCTCTAAAATAGCTCACTTGTGTATTAAAAATGGATTACAAGTGTCTTGGGCTTCAAGAGTTTTTAATAGCACTTACAAATGTTTATTATTTGTAATTTGAACATCTTGAAGGTTTCTGACTCCTTTAATATGATAATTATTTATCATGAGAAGCACTTGGGAGTCTGGTACCATCATGGCCATGACTGCAGAGGCACTACTGACCTTGAGTGATGCTTTTAATTTTTCAATATGATGTTATATTTGCTACAATTTTATATATTTAGTTATAAAGAAGGCCATTTGATTATTTTTCTGTAATAAATATAATCTTGAAAATGAAATTAAGTCTTTGCGTGTTTTAGTACAGCAGAGTATATTATTCATCAGAATTGCATTTGTAATGTAGTCAGACTTTAGCACAGTACTACCACACTGTATATCCCCAGCTTCTATAGCCAACTGGAAAGTGGCAGTGCTCACCTTTTTAAGAGCGAAGGTCAGCTGCTTGCTTCCGACTGCAGTATCACCGATGTTGAGCATCCCCGAGCTCTCCTCCAGCTTTAGACGCTCCTCAAGAGATGTTCTGACACAGAAATAGTCCATTAGACTCATTTTATGCAGGAATACAATAATGTACAGTACAGTGCAGTGAAGATTATACACAACCACTTTTGTATAAAAGAGCTCCTAATAAAAAGAAGTAAAAAATTAAAAAAATTCTCTATAATTTTTTGGTGAAAATGTATTGAACAATGCTATTGTAGGCAACGGGAATTAAAAAAATCATTCCGACAAGTATATTGAGGTAAATGTATGGCTAATAAACAAAAACACTGAAAATACTAATTTTTTTGGAAAAATTGAAAAATTTTGCATGGCATGAATGAACTTCAAACCATAAGGAATGATTTAGCGAGTGAAGAAATAAAAAAAAAAATAGTGATGCAGTGATGATTATACACTTAACAAAATGAAGATAAATCAGAAATTAATTATTAATATTGGATTATATTGATGAGAATAAGTAAACAAACAACAATTTATAGTAATAAAAATAACAGTCTCCTATTTGACAAAAAAAAAAAAAAAGGCAATATTAAGTGTGTCCACCCTTTACATTTAACCTTTCAGGCATAGTATTCACATATTTTTTAATTTCTTCACTCGCTAAACCATTCCATATGGTTTAAAAAAAAAAAAAAGAGTCACAAAACCCATCTGACAGACAACTATTTCTTTTCAGTTTCATTTTTTCCTGTTATGACCTCATATGAAAGTTGTCTAGAGACATTATGAAGAAAAATACATGGAGAGATCACTAGTGAGTGTGTAATAGGGTTAGCTTGCTTTGCTGATCAGTCAAAGGTGACAGTACAAGGCCTTGTATATAAAATGCAAAAAAGGACCAATTTCTACATCGCTTACTCTTATTTAATTTGGCTGTAACTAATTTCACTACTGTTTCTCACAGGAAAGAGAATGTTTCAGTGCTATTGTGAATTTATGTTAACGCCTGTGACTTTGGTAGTAAATGAATAAAAGTCCCTCTGGTCAGTGTTTAATGGGCTAAATGTACTAAGCAACAGCATTAGTATTAATTTCTCAGTTTCTCAAGGTATTGGCTTGTCGAGTAACAATGCCAGTAGTGTTTTCAAGAAAGGCATGATGACAATTCCTATCATAAGTGTCAACAGCGGCCAAAGATACATGAGTAAAAAGTACGAGTGAGGTGGCATCCATGACTAAGATTAGCTGTGCTTGTAAAACTGACCATGTACAAATTGTGGGACTAAAATCCCCATAAACGACAACCAACACCATTTATTTAAATCTAAATCTGAGCAATCATGATTATTTATGGAACGAATTTCACATTGCACTTGGCCATTGACCTTAACATAATGGTAGTTTAGGATAATCTTAGCATGTACTTTTGCATCTTCTGTTTGCGTGCCACGTCCCCGAAGCTGCGGAACTCTTCTCCGGCTTTGATCTGGTAGAAGCGCGGCTGACTCTGGCCCTGAGCCTGGCTGTGTTGAGTCTTTCGGACTGGATCTGAACTCTGCAGGCTGGTGTTGCGGTCCTGCTCCTTTCTCTCTTTAAACTGGCGCTCTCTCTGCTCTGCTCGTAAGAGACGCCGCTGCTCCCTCACCTCCTCCACCCAGCTCTTATCATCATCTGAGCTCTCCTCTTCCTCTGAGCTGGGCCGTCCCTCCAGCTCCTTCTCCTCATCATCCGACTGTCAGAAGTGAACAGATTGTAATACCCAAGTTTCATTTCCTGTCTGATGCATTATAATAAGAAAAACTTCAAACAAAAAAAATTATGTTGATTACATCATGTTCCAGAGAAGTTATATCAACTTAGTGCTGTGCAGTATTGAGATAATATAAACACTGTCCTGTTTGTATCGTCTACTGTGTGCGTGTGTGTGTAAATGTCAAATGTTTCAAAAAGCGATGTAAGCGATATGTTAAAAATCAATCATGTTTAAAAAGAGTATTATTTCACAACATTTTTAAAAAGGGTGGCACAGAGGCTTAGTGGTTCGCACGTCCGCCTCACGGCAAGACGGTTCTAGGTTCGAGTCCCGGACATGGGTGTTTCCGTGTGGAGTTTGCATATTAATGGTTGTGTGTGTGTTTTGACCCTGTGATGGTCTGGCATGCTGGTCAGGGTGTACGCCAACTTAGCCCTGTGTTGGCTAAGATAGGCACCAGCCTCTCCGTGACCTTAGAGTATTAAGTGGTTTGGCCAATGAGTGAGTGGAACTAAACAAAGCCAAGATTGCTTTAGATTGGAGTGGAAGAACTTAAGTGACCCTCAGAGAGCCCTGACCTCAACCTCACTAAACACCTTTGGGATGAACTAGACTGCAGATTGCTTGTCAGGCCTCCTTGACAAACATTAGTTCATGACCATGCTAAAGCGGTTGTGGCTGACTGAACAAAACCCCACAGTCACACTTCAAAATAAAGTGGAAAGTCTTTACAGACGTTATATTTACAGAAATGGGGATTAAATCTAGAATGGGAGGTTTAATAGCACAAAGGTCTCTTGATTGCTGATAATCAGACATATTGTACCTTTTCAATGGCCTCTTGTTCAGCTAACTCCTGCAGTTTCTGCCTCCTCCTCTGGCCCACTTTGGACACAATGGGATTAAGTAAGCGGTATTCCTCGCTCTGCTCATCTACTTGGTAGTCTGGATTCTCAAACATCATCTTGAAACGCTCATCTGTCAGGATGCTGGTAGTGGCCTGAGAGAGAGGGAGAAAACAGGGGGTCAGACTGATGCATCAGCTTTGTGTTCAAATAAAAGACATGCTCTTGATGAAATCACTGACGACTGTTATACTGCTAGCATTAACAGATCTCTCACCTTGGCCTTCTTCTTTGCTTTCCGTGACTCACTGCCCTCTCCTTCCTCCATTAGCTTCATTGCAAGTGCTTTGTTCACCTTTGGCAGATTCTGTCCGGAAGGAGAGGACATGGGAGAAGGTTAGACATGTCACCTGCACATCTTTCACTTTGAAATGCATATAAATAAAATGAAATCTTCATGACCGAGAGAGAATGAGAGAGAGAGAGAGAGAGAGAGAGAGAGAGAGAGAGAATTGTCACCTTTAGTTGTACTCTCTGGACTCTGGACTCTTCGATTTTCTGCCGTATCTTGTCCTTACGATATTCCTCATAGGCGAACGGATTTGCCATGGTTTTCACCTATGGGATTACAATAAATCAGTGGCATGCTCTCGTTTTAAGGAAGTCTTTAAAATATTTTAAACAGGTAAGTATAAACACCCCTGTATATATCTTATCACAAAATATTCATAAACCATCACAGCTTACAGTGTCATACTGCAAATCAGACATTATTTATTCTAACTGCAATCAGACAAATAGTGTAATCTCTCACATATACACACCTTGTGGTAGAGTCTAATATCCATGAAGAAACCATGCATGTAGGCCCTGAGCAGAGGTGAGCCAATCAGATGTGTTAGACCTGGGAACACAAAACCAGTTAAACAATTAGGACAGAGAGAACATTTCAAGGCCAAACAATCCACAGTATATTCTCTAAACGAGTGGAATAGAACATTAACGAAGCTGTGTGTAATGTTTGTGCCCCTACCTGCCTCTGAGCTACTGCAATAGAATAAACACACCAACAAACGTTTATTTGATCAATAAATGCTTCCACCCCTAGGGTTGAAATGACCTTGTGAGTTGGCATTTATTGAAAACATTGATAAATAAAAACGAGACAGACTTGTTCAGTTGTTCTGGGCAGTGATGGGGCCAATTTAAGGAATTAATTATTTAGAATAAAAAAAAAAAAATAAAGGATTAAGTGTAAGTAACATTTGGAGCCATATGATTATATAATGCCTGGGCAAAAAATGGGCCAAACCCAAACCTCTAGAACATGCATTTCTGGAGCAGATTTTCTCACTTGTTTTAAATCAGACTTGCACAACTGCGTGCCTGTAAATGTCTGTACCTTCTGATTCTATTAGAAGCCTGTTATCAGGTTGGGCTGCATCAGTTGTGGAAGATTACAAAATAATGGGTCCTTTTTTTTTTTTTTTAAACAGGGAAAAGAAAACAAGCTAGAAGATGTTTTAATTTAAATTTAGGATAAACATTTAAATCTTTTCATGACCTTATCTTTGCATATAAGAAGACGATGCACCGTAATTGAATTTCCCCGTTTCAAGTGCTTTCCCCCAACACTTTGCTGCAGCAATGACCTCTGACCAGCAAATTGTGGTAGAGGCCTCAGGAGTGATTTGATTTCTTTCTTTTTTTTTTGCACAGGAGTGTATATAATATTATAACAGTCTAGAAACACTCCTCACATTGGTTCAGTGTTGAAGTGCCATAAATACACACACACACTGGGATACTCCACAATGCAACATGTCGCTATCACATAGCAGACACAGTGAGATTGAGGAATCAATGCTGCTTTGTCATTTGGTATAGGAAGAGATAGGAAAGAAGGCAAAAGTTCATGATGACCCATCACTGATTTGTTCCTTTTGGCCAATGCTGATTGTTTCACCAAAGAGTACAGAACATTAGGCAAAAGAAATAAGAAAACCAAAGACCAATGCGGAAATCAAACCAAAAATAAGCACAAATTAAAGAATTATTCCTGTCACAATGGAGTTGAGATCAGGGGTCAGATGGTATCCTCTGCCAACAGAAATCTCACAGAAATCTTAATAAAGGTCTAAATTATTTATGACCTAAAATAAAGTAAGTTCTTCGTCATTTGAAAGGTTTGCTACTTATTATTTCTGATTTAGAGCAGTAATGTAACAATACCATTGCAATGCAGGGATTGTAACCTGGCAGACTAGTTCTGATGGCAACACAGTACAAGTATTTCAGCAGATGAATGAGTACTATTTATTCCCTATCAATAAATAAATTACCAAGTATATTTTTCCTAGTTGTTCTACTGGGTTCTTTCTATTTACTTTTAGGACTTATATGAAAGTCTGATAATGCTTTCAGTCGTATTTATTAGAAATAAACAGCTCACAGACTTTGAATAACAATGTTGGTAGAAAATGAGATAATGTGAAGAGGAGGTACAGTCTTGCAGGTCTTTTGGGCTGGTGTTACAAAGTGTGGCGATATGGCACCAAAATATCAGCCCTGAACAACTAGACAACTGAACGCTTGCATGATTAAGGACTTTAAAAACTGTTAATCAGCTAATGGTAATGAAAGCATGTTGTTTGTCACAGTCACTTGGAGCAGGTGGAGTCTTCATTGTCACTTTAAAAGTTAGATTTTCTTGTGTTTCGGTGTAGTATATACCAAAATATTGAAGGGGTGTAAAAACACCATTACTGAGTGCGGTTTACTTTCATTTCTGTGTAGTATATAGTAAAACTCAATACGTTTTGATTCCTTTAACTACACAGTGGATATCTCTGCTCAGAGCTCAAACCTCAACTGACCTGCCTCTGTCATGGTAAAACTATGCTAAAATAAACTATAAAAATCATGACTTGGTTCGGTTTTTGTGTAATATATACAGGGTGACCCAACAAAATATGTGACCCAAAATAACCTTCCACATTTCAAAAGTAAATGGAAGAAAAGGTCAAAGATAATCTACTTCATGTGTGTGAAAAATGATGTATAAAAACTGTATTGAATGAAGTTTCGGGTGATCAAATAATAAACTTGTTCATCTTTATCTTTAAATGACTATTTTACCTTTGGGTCACCCTGTACTAAACCAATTAATTACATCAGGGTTAGGGGATGTCGCCAAATAAACTGAAAACTATTCAGCAACATCCACCTCACCTTCAGGAAATAACTGTTGATTACCCAAGTGTGCATTACTTTAGAGTGGTTTGCACAGCAAAACAGAGGAAAAGGAAATGTTGCAGTTTACTGTGTTTACAGACTTGACGTGTTAGAAGCAGGAAAAATAAGCAAGTGTAAGGATTTGAGTGACTTTGGCAAGGGCCACTCTGTGATGGTCACAAAACTGGGCCTATTTATCACCAAAACAGCAGGTCTTATGGGGTGCTCTGTGTATGCAGTGGTAAGTACCTATCAAAGGCGGTCCAAGGAAGGACAACCAGTAAACTGGCAAGTGTCATGGGTGTCCAAACCTCATTGATGCAATGAGGCATGAAGTAAACAGGCCTACAAACTTACCAAGGTTGTCCAGGTCTTTGCGAGTAACAAATTTGTAGTCGTCATAGACGGTACTCTCTGGGTTCTCCTCCAGTTCTTCAGTCAGGTTGTCCAGGAAGGAGCACCAACGAGGTGCAGGACCCAGGGCCTGAATAACAGTGAAGACGGTGACGGTAAAATTAAGCTGTCACTAATCAAACACACATTACTGAGACCTACAACTGGGTCATTCCGTGTCAGCTCAGCGATCAGAATCTCAGAATCTCTTGAAACTTTGTAGGAATGATCCCTGGCATCTGAAGTTGACATCTGCCAATTTTTTAGCTGACATTCCAACATTTTCATAATTTTCCACCCAATAGAAATCTGAATAGACATCTGAAAGCGGCATCTCCTTCAATTTCCAACTAGCAGGTGATTTATTGAAAATTCTAATTAGGTGAAAAATTATGAAAATGTTTTCTAAACGTTGGCAGATGTCAGTTTCAGATGCCAAAGACCATTCCTACAAGGTTTTAAGAGATTCTGAGGTAGTCAAGCAACTGACCTTCCCTAATCTTACTGAGTTGACAGAGAATGACCCAACGCATAGTGGGTTTAAAACGGAATCTGTATATCTGCAACAGGTTCAAGATCTGGATGTTGTGAGTTTTAGTCACCTATGGAATTTTTAAAATAAGTTTGGATCATTAAAGCCTTTTCTAAAGTCATGCTGGATGAACCATCAGCCAAAACTTTTATTTCCCAGTAAGCAAAATCAAACACGCTGAAGTGCATTTATTTACTGATGGGTCAATGTTTTGTTGTCTAAGTTTTTTTTGTCTTTCAATGCCCACAGGGGTATAAACTGGTATAAAAACCACATTCACGTATCATGTGCTTGAACAAAAAAAGCAAAAAATATAAAAAATAAGAAAAATGAAGGCTGTCAGGGCTGAATTTGTTTTATTTGCAGCTTTCTGCAATTTCAGACAAGTTAAAAAGCTTAACAAAGTTTGAAGTAAGTGCTTTTTAACCTTCAAAAACATGAAGACCACGTTGCTTTCTTTGTATTTTGGGAGCCGATATCTTTCTGAATTTATAGCATTTCAGAATCAGTGAAAGCAGCAAACTGTAGATTTTTGTCCTTTGTTTTAATTCAAGCATTAGACTAATGTCTATCTTCCAGGAAGTGAACCAATCAGATTTTTTTTGTTGGAATGCAGACATGGAAATAGTATGACACAGTAGCTATTGACACACACACACACACACACACACACACACACACACACTAAAACTCTATCGCAGGAAACAAGGTCACCGGTGCTTTTACCACACAAGGTTCCTTTAAACAAAAACACAAAGGTGTGATGGTGTGATAGTGGATATATATATATATATATATATATCTCAACACCCTGGGGATTCCTTCATAACCAATACACAACATTTGAACAAACAGTAAAACTCTGTAAACTACTTACAGGAATGTAGAAAGTATTCATTTTGGGGTCTTCATTAGCAGTGAAGAGCATACCTGTAAAATGGAAAAAAGGGACACTGTTTGATTCCTAATGCCAAGATATTAATTATTATTGGACAGTTCAAGTTAATTAGCTGTGAAATTTTTTAATATGGAATTATTACGATCAAACAAGCTATGGCACTTAAATTGTGACCCCAAACAAGCAGACAAATGTGAAAAGACGAAGCTCATTCCTATAATTCTTCTTTAAAATGTGCTACTCTTTACAAACAAAGACAGAATGCTGATTTATGAATCTTTGACTAATTACTTTGGTAAGCACATGCATTAATGATTCTAGCCATTTCTGGATGATGACACTTTTTTCCATGAATAAAGTCTGCAGACAGACGTGCGCTTCTAGACAGAATAAGAAAAAAAAATTCACATCAAGGTCACTGCGTAAGGAAGGAAGGTAACGTTTACCTGTGATCAGGCAAGTCAAACAACATCAGTGCAGACAGATGTTAAGATGAAGGTACTCACCTGATTCAGGGTAAACACACACATCGTTGATGTTGGCTGGGGGCTCGATGGAGGAAAACACTTTACCCTGAAATGAAAAACTTATGTTTTGGACATAATCTACGTGCAGGCCAGTCAGCCGGACTCGGTGATATGGGTACTGATATTGACATAGTGGGTGTTGTGTTTACATTGTCTCTGTGCCACATCTTGATTATCTTAGAGTCTGCTGAAATCACCAGATCCATCTGCTTATGGAAATGGAGGGAGTGGATGGGCAGGCCGTAATAATGGTCTTTTACAAGCAGGGGATGAGAGGAACGCAGGTCATACATCAAAACCTGCAAAGGCAATAGGAACATTATTTATGTATATCTGCATCTTGGGGAGGGGTATGAGGTTGAATTATTACTAGTGACAGACATTCGTTTACTCTGTTTAATATAACTTTTCCCATGAGTAAACCACTAGTTTTATATTTGCCCCAGGTAATATCACATGCAATGATAAATAATTTATTTAAATGTGCTCTTGAAAATGTTTTGGTTTTTACTACAAGTCATAAAGTTTAATCACCATATTAGCTTTTGACAATGAACAAGGATATCTTGGAACACAAATATATCTCTTGTGGCCTAAAGCACATTAAGTGAAGGATTAGTGTTAGAGTCTATAGGGGTTTGTAACTGCTTTACTTCTTAGCCAAATCATGTCAGGTTTTTTTTTTTGTTGTTTTTTTGGGTGCTGCCATTTTGGCCAGGGTTGTCTTAAAAAAGAGATCTTGTAATCTCAATGGGACTTACCTGATTAAATAAAGGTTAAAAAATGTAAAAAAAAATTAAAAATTTAAAAAAAAAAAATGTAAAAAACCTAAACAAAGTTAGAAGTAACCAACCTGTCCTGTTGTCGTGCCCACAGCCATACCCAGGGAGCCATTAAACTTAATCGCACTGACAGATGGCAAGCTCTCCACTCTGAAAAGCAAAAACACCATAATACACCACACTTTACCCAATATAAAAACGGCTCTAAAACTTAAAATTGACATCATAGAACAGCTTTTTCATTTTTAAAGTAAAATTTGCAATAAAAACACATGATTTCAAAACCCGTTCGCTGTAATTGCGAAAACTAACCTTGGGTTTTATGTGGCACAATGAATTTATTTGTAATCACTCACTTAAAAAAGTATATTTATTAAGCATATATACACTATATACAATGTAAATAATCTACATAAACGTTTACTTCAGTACTCAAACAATAATGCAAGATAATGCATTTTAATTAGTAATTCTTACGACCTTCAAAATGTGGAAGTTCTGTATTTATCCGTATGTTACATTATGATTTTATTTTATAGATACTAGTAACTATAGCAGTTAGCTAAACTTGGTAGAGTAAAAAGAGAAATATTTGTGTCGGAGATGGAGAGGAAACCTAAAGTTGAATATAAAGGAAATACTTAAGTACAAGTACTTTAAATATATACTTAAGTGCTGTGGGTGATTAAACGTACCTAGTCACGTTCCACCACTGCTGTTGGCCAAACAAGAGCCTTAGTCATAGTTCCAGGAATCGCTAGTTTGTCATTATTGTATTTATTTTTAAAATCACATCTGCGTGACTATAGCCAAAGGCTACTGCAGTTTACATTACAATCAAATATTTCTTTCTCATGACTGACTGAACCTCCTGCAGTATTTATTCATTCATTCATTCATTCATTCATTCATTCATTCATTAAGCGAGCAGGCTAGTTTAGCATCATGGACCTCAGGAATAAAAGGGAGATACAAGGTCTTATTTCTTGGTAAATCTAAGTAGCTATGTACAGTGCTTATGAAATGTATTAGCTCACTTGTAACATTAAAGAGACTAATACAAATTGTGTTTGGCCATGGAGTCATACATCATGAAGTCGACAATCTCAGATACATACAGCTAAACTATGTAGCCACTATCTGAACAAGAAACAGCAATCTGGAACTCTGGAAATAATGGACTGGCAGGGCCAGATTCCTGATCTGAATCCACATCATGATCATACAAAGATTTTCTCCAAAAACAGTCCTTAAGAAGAGCTACAAACATTGTAGAATACAGCGTTATTGTGGGGGAAAAAATGTAAAAACAATGCCAGCAAGCATGCCTACCATAATAAATACCACAAGGAGGCCAAATAAAAAGAGTTTATTAGATTTTTCACTTTACATTTAACTAATTTGTTTAATGATATTTTTGTTTAACTAACAAACACTTGTAAAATGAATAGTAATAACCTTTTCAGAAATATTTGAATTTCTTTCATTTGAGAGCTAGTCAAAGCACTTATGCAAGTCTCTCTAGCTAAGGGCAGGAGGAGCCGATGGCACAGTGTTTAGGATGCTGGGCTCATGATCAAGAGGTTGGATATCTGCCGCATGCCATTAAAAACACATCTGTCAGCAAATAACATCTGCCCGTAAGCAAATGCTTAGAAGCCCCGCCTTTGCACAGTGTCGGCTGAGCTATGAGCAGCCTCCCCGCGACCCTACAGTAGTAGGATTAAGCGGTTCAGCAAATAAGTGAGAATGAGTGAGTAATTTCACATTGTGGGGCTGGTGGTGTAGTGGTTAGAGTTGTGAGATTGAATCCCCATTAGACTCCCACCACGCTAAGATCGTGGGCAAGGTCTTAACCGCAAGTGTGCCTCTGTCCACCCAGTAGTAAATATGGGTACCAGTAAAAATACTGGGAAAGTAACCTGTGACGGCTTCCAGCTTGCCACCGATTTGACAGTGACCACAAAAGCAAGTAGAAAAGTTGGTGCCACTTGCTCCAGGTGCAAGTTATTCCAGAGCAACTTGCCCTTTCCCATGTAAAATCAGCTAAAGAGACAGCGAGACAAAAGGACACAGAGTCCGGCCCCAAAGAGACCCTCGCTAAGTACTTTATCGCATTTGATAGGAGCTCCCACAAGGATTACAACCTGTTATACATCTTGCAGGCCACATGTTGGACACCCCTGCTGTAATACATGTTTTTGAGACAAGGTAGTAATTTGTAATCACTTGACATCACTGGTTTACATCAACCAAAAAAAAAAAAAAAAAAAAAAAAAAGGCTGTAAGAAATGAATCAGGATTATTAAGCCTTTGCTGAAAGTCATAAAAATATATAGTAAACTCTAAATGTCACACAACCTGTTCTGCCAAATCACCATCATCAACCACCAAAATAGCAACTGGGGCAAAACCAAAATTTGACACACTTCCAAATGCAGATATGAGCTATAGTGTAAAGATCAGAGCTTACTCGGTTCCATCGGTGACGCTGCTGAGAGCACAGTCCACAATGCCCACTCGATTGCGAACACGTGGGTCCCAGCATTCCACTTTCCCCTGTACACAACACCAACACACGCATACTCAGGAAAATCATTATTTGGAGAGCGTAAATGCAGTAATGTTCTATAAACAAATACAACACCTACCTCTATAGTCCCTGCAGCAAATAAATGATGAACAGGGTTGATGTCACATACGTTCATTTCCCTGTAAGTCCATCAAGGTACAAAATACAAAAAAGGTAAAGCATGCATGCATATATTTACAGAAAGTGAAGTAAGCTATTAACATTGTCCGGTGTAATGTTATAAATGAAGTATAGTGCGGTACATCCTCAAAAAATATTGAAAATACAGACAGTAAACTATAAAATAAAATAAATACTAAGCAAAACACGTGTGCTATGAGCCCTCTGGTGGTTTAGTACTCACGTTGCATCTGTTTGCAGAGAGTTGAGGAACCGTCCTTGTTCAAGGTTCAGGCGGAAGATTTCAGAACTGGAGACAGAAACCAAACCAAACTGAAGAGTCACATCACGAAAAAGAATAAGAGGAAAGGCACTAAGCAAATTGACCAGGGTACATCATGCTTAATTTATTGTTAAAGATTGTTAAAGTGGGGGAATAAACATTGATGACCTAGATGTGGAAAGTCAGAAATTTTCTCACTGAAGCAGAAAACACTTGATTTACATTACACCGCCAAACAAATCTAGACAGACGACCATTACATTCCCTTTTTAGTTTTTCTCCAAACCTTTCTCTATACTGAAAGCATCTGGCTTGTGACAGTGGCCCTAAGCCCAAAGCAAGCTTCATGAAGACATGGCTTTCCAAGGTCAGAGTGCAATCTGAACAGATTTGAGATGAACTGGAACCCTGACTGGATCCAGTACTGCATACCTGACATCAGTGCATGACCTTTCTAATGCTTTCTCAGGTAAAAGAACAGAAATCCTAAAAGCCACAGTTAACATGCACCAAGCTAGAGGTGAATTTTTTAGTATATACCACATGCGAACATAAGCGCAAAAAAATAAAAAATAAAAAAAAAGATTTATATGGTGTATTTTTTGAGCACTGCACTGCGAGCACAGGTAAGCGTAATGGTCTTGTTAAACTCATTTAAAGTATTAGTATGCCCTCTAGTGGAAACAGCTATTAATACAGATGCATAAAAACTATGCAGAGAGAATTTTTTTGCTTTTGTCTTTTTTTTTTTTTTATATACTGTATTAATCCCACAAGGGAAATTAATGCCTCTGCATTTAACCCATCCAAAGTGAGCTTACACACACATACACTTGGAGCAGTGGGCTGCCACAGACATTCAGGCATTATCTGGTACAGCAAACATGCCACATTCAAAGTCACTGACCATCACATTTGTTCCTCATTCTGATGTTTGATGTGAATATTAACTAAAGTTAAACTAAAGAATCAATTGTATGATTTTATGCACTATACTGCAGCCATATGATTGGCTGAATGGATAATTGTAAAAACATCCAGGGATACAGATGTTATGTAATGGTGAGTGTAGATGAAAAGCACGTTCTTGTTGTAGGGATGTTACATTAAGTTTATGAATGAAATGTGGGAAAAGCTTATTAAATGTAGTCAGTCAGTGTGTTCTGTAGCGTTTAGCATACTGCACACCCACATACTTCACACCCACACATGCTGCAGCTGATTAAGGATGTGTTCTGCAACATGTCCTATTTTAAATCAGTGTTAAGGCAGCAGTCCAAATATAATCATCATCATCATCATCATCATCATCTTCTGCTTGTTCCGGGGTCGGGTCGCGGGGGCAGCAGCCTAAGCAGTGAAGTCAGGGCGTCCAGACGACAGAACCCATGCATTCGGCTGCCACCCAACTCACAATGCACCCGACCTCTATAGCCCCTCCCACAGGTGGTGGGTCCATGGGAGGGCGGACCCATGTCTCCTTTTCGAGCTAAGCCTGACCAGGCTCCATGGGCAGAAGCCCGACCACCAGGCGCTCGCCTTGGAGCCCCTGCCCCCAGGCCTGGCTCCAGGGGGGGACCCCGGTAACCTGTGTCCGGGCAAGGGAAACTTATTCCTTGTTTTTTTTCTATCCATAGGCGTCTTCTGAACTGCGCTTAGTCTAAACCTTGACTTTGGGTACCCTACCAGGCGCATAATGCCCCCGACAACATAGCTCCTAGGATCATCAGGAAACGCAAACCCCTCCACCACGATAAGGTGTCAATCCAAGGAGGGAGCAGTCCAAATATCCAAATTACAATATTATGTGATATTCAGTATTATTTGAAAAATAGTTGTTACATGAAATGCTGATGACTTACACACACATTTAGATATCAAGCATAACTCCAAGTAAGTGTGTAAGTACGGCAATTATTCTTTCAGTGATATGAAGAATGAGTCTGCCTTTACCTGGCTCCGACAAAGTATAAATCACAGGATGGGTAGTGGTAGGAGAAATCTCGGCCAAACTTGGGGATGCGTGTCTTGTAGTAGTGACCGTGCTGAGAATGAAACTCCACGTAGCGATCAATATGCAGAAACACCAGCTAAACCAAACATACAGGCACATACAAAATATAATGCTTCAAAACTTTAAACATGTTTTTGACTACATGCTGAAAGGGAAAAGAAAAAAAAAAACATATTCACAAATATACAAGATAATTACCTTGGAGTAGTCATCGGACAAGATTTCAAAGGTCACGACTAAAACAAAATAAAACACACAGAAAAAACACATTAATAGACTAGAAGCTAGAAAAACAAAACCTGCAAATCTACCTACAAACGAAGAAAAACAAATTGACACAATCATGGCAATTCTTAAAGAATAACTTATAAAATGGAGTTACATTTATAACATTATTGTAGTTTTTTTTTTTTTTTTAATAATATTCTGAATAGACACATGCCTGAACATGTTCTATTCAATTGACCTCGTTTATCACAGACAAATGAGTGAAAAATATTATAATGTGATTCTAAAAGGGAAATTAATCCCAAAGTCAATAAAAGCATCCATGCATAGTTTGTTTATATACCTATTAAGACACAGTATGCACAATCAATCAATCAATAAATAAATAAATAAATAGAGTAATAATCCTTACACAGGTGGGTGCCACTGTACTGCAAAAAGTGGGACGTGACAGACATAAAAGAAACGTTATATGGAAGTGTATTATGTTGTGTATTAAATGCACTGCGGTATATACCATGCGTTCATACAAGCAGACGCTTGTCCGATGTATGTAAATGTAATGTAGGATTATGTGCAGATGTGCCTAGCCTTATTTTATTCAGAAGTTCACAAGTTTATATCCGATTTGTTGGCTTAATATCTGTATACTGTTACCCCACATTGTTGAAACATCCACGTTCTATACTCGCGATTTTGCACTCTTGTGAGAGACAAATGGCGGCCTTTTCCAATAGGCTAATGCAAACTATAAAACAATTTCAAGCAGATGGCAAATTCGAAAATGTAAGCAAAAACAACCTGAGGGTGAAAACATACATTTTTCAGTCTAACAGAAGTTTCATTTTCTTTTAATGACATTTGTATGATACATACAGGCTTACTAAGAAGTTTCCACCAAAATGTAGAGATGAAAAAACAGTCAAATAAGATTATGTGAAAAATAAATGCTGCACCACTTAATGTGATTAAAGAACCTCAGAGAGGTGTAGAGGAAACTTGAATTAGACCTCACACTACGGACTTGTAGCTATCATTATATACGATTTGTGCCCAAAAGTCTGGGGAAGCTACAAGTAAAACTGACAAGTTGATGAAAACATAGATGATGTAGACACGGCAAGAAAATATATTCACTTGCTTTTATCAACATTTTACAATATATACTATCTTCAGCACTTCCCAACAATTATGCACTACTGGCAAAGGTGTAATATAAAGACCTACCATCAGAATCCAGACACCTTTCAAACTTCAGAGACAGCTGATACGCGTCATAACACCGGATCCTGGGTTTGTATGTGCCTTTAACACAAAGATGTGAAAATGTGACGTACCAAAACTTCTCCAAGGACAAGTTCATGGCATGAAACAACAAAGTAAGGCCTGCATCAGCCATATCAAAACCATATACCAGAGTACTAGGAAATATATTGAAATATTACATCTCTACCACTAAAATAGAGAATGTGGCCTTCATGAGGAAATGTCCTGATGAACAAACCTGCAGCCAAAATATACTGTCCGTCACGTGACACCTTGAGAGAAGTGCATACAGTGGGCATCTCAAAATCCTGAATGAGTTCAATCCTCCTCTGAATATCTGTAGGAGAGACACGTGAGAGAGGTTAACAAAAAAAAAAATAAATAAACACTGACAAAAAACTGGCATTGAAGACCAAAAATCAGACTCCGAATCACACTTACCAATGTCTCTCTTCTGTAAAGCTCTCTTCTTTCTGTCTGACAACCACTGAAGCATGGCAGAACAGTTCAACTCAGTTAGCATCAGGACCATTTCATCAGTAAATAAAGTAAAATATCAGTTTCACAAACTAGGATTTCGGTCTAAAACTAAAGAAAAGCTACCTTTAATTAGACTACTGACCTTATTTGATTGTTAATCATTAAATTTACATTGCATTTATTCAGAAAGTAGGAACATTTTCATTAACTAGACACAAGTCTATCTGAAAGAAAATAGTTATCTTACCTCGGGCAGAGACTTGCCATGGCTCAGATTATATATCTTTATATTATTTACACTAGACACCTGCATGTTTCAAGCGGTCAAACGAGCTTTTTACACATAATACGAAGAATACTTCTCACAGAAAACCTCCCCTGTTTCAGACCCACGCTGGAACCACAACAAGCGAGTCGTGTTCACTAAATAACGTCCGTGCGGAAACATAGCAATCAACACATTGGTTCCTACGCCACAGCTGGGGTTCCCATATTTGTTTGGGGTTTTTCCCAAACATTTCATTCCTTCATTCATTTACCGAATCACTTAATCGTGTTAGGGTCGCGGGGAGACTGTGCCTATCTCAGCCATCACTGGGGTAAGGTAGAGTATCCCCTGAAGAGCTCCCCAGACCATCACAGGGCAACACACTCACAAACATTCACACTCACACCTAGGGTCGATATGGAATGGCCAGTTAGCCGATTGATGTGCATGTCTTTGGAGTGCAGGAGGAAACCCGAGTACTCAGAGGAATCCCACGCAAGCACAGGGAGAAGATGCAAACTTCACACAGCCCGGGAATCGAACCCAGGAGTCAAACGTGCTAACCACTATGCCACCGTGCCACCCTTTTTCATATTTCTATTCACTTAATAACATAGTAATACTCAAGCAGCTTTAAAGAAACTCAGAATGGCTTATTTTACACAGATACATATCTCTCAAACACATGATGAATAGCTCTTATACTGTTAAAATAAAAAAAAAAAACATCATAGTAATCTTTATGAACTGAGACAAACACCACCACCACAAAATCATGAATGAAAACTCATTCATTCATTGATTCATTCATTCATTCGTTCATTTGCTGAACCGCTGAACAGGGTTGTACAGGGCAGGCTACACCCTAAACAGCTTGAGAGTCCGTCCCAGGGCCAACATACACAACCATTCACACTCACACCTAGAGGCAATTTGAAGCAGCCAATCAGCCTAATGTGTATGCCTTTGAATTGTGGAAGGAAACCAGAGTACCCTAGGAAACCCATGCAAGTACGAGGAGAATGTGCAAACTACACACAGAAACACCCTCGCTAAGCCCGGGACTTAAACCCAGCACCTTCTTGCTCTGAGCCAGATGTTCTAACCACTATGCCGCCCATAACAAAATCATGTTAATAAATAATTTTACTTTTTGTGCTAAAGACTTGTTGATTATTTAAATGAAGATACAATACACAGAGGTGTCACAGGTCCTTGTGATATCTTTCCCACAAGGCTTGTCTATGTATATACAACCAGATCAATGGTCCTTGAACCAGCATAGTCTAATGACTTTGCCTAATGACCTTGAAAATAAATATAAAATGTTATTTTACCTTTTTTGATATAACAGGGATGTATGGGAGGGGAAATAATACGATGATGTTAACATATCATGTGAAGACAAACTATAGTACCCGGAATGTTTCATCATTAATAAAGAAATGACGTCAGCCGATCCTACCTGGTCCACTCAAGTGTTGACAGTGTCCAGAGTGTGTGACAGGTGAGAGAACTCTCCTGTGCAGTGATGTGTGTGAGGAGCTGCCCTACCTGAACACAGTCTGTCATGGACAGCACACTAATGAACTAAAACTCCATATGGATCAGACCTTACTATGGACACCTTCAGTGTAAGGTAGGAACATTTATTATTCAGCTCAAGTTTATAAATCCTGTGTGAATTAATTCCTGATTTAAAAAAAAAATGTTTTAGTTATTATCTTATGATTTTTTCATATTTTAAAAAAATACCATTAAAGTAAGTAGTCCCATAAGATTAAGTGCAATAAGTCAAGGCAAATGGAAATTCTTATTATCTATGGAATAATTATTTTAAAATGTCATTAAGGATGTCATGGAAATTTTCCACCTTAAATGAATCATGAATTTTTTATTTAAACTACCTGCTGAACTTATGTCCTTTGCTGTTGTTTCTTATCATTACACTTCCATAAGATTATAGATTTTTTTTTGTTAGGTTGTGATGCAATCTGTCTGCCAGTTATTTATAGTGTTGATGAAAGCTACTGCTTATAATGTTGATCGGCCATTTGTTATGGAATTGTGAAGCATTGCTAATGGTTGAAGCTTTTACATATTGGGGTTATTAAAGGCATTAGCAAGCAGTAATATGTGTTTTTAATAAAAAGATCAAATAAAAAGGACATTTATTTATTTAACAAATACATTTTAAAAGAAAGTTTGAGACTGGAATGATAAAATTCATAATAAATGTACTCTGATATGGTACGCTATATATTCTCTTAAGTAAGAAATAAAAGCATGTTGTTGAATCAATGAAAGTTATTTACATATGTAATTAGGAAGGGTATAATTTTTTACTGTCTTGGAAACAAAACCCTTCGAGACAGTGAAGTCAGTTGAAATCAGAGTTGAAATACATATAATCTTACGATGCCTTTGTGAAGCTGACTAGTTTCTTAGTAAGGCATATGTCATTAAATGATTTTCGATGGCTGTAATAACAATATTTTATCACAGCTTTTGAAGTGTGGAGAAGGCCCACATTTGGAAAGTGGGCGAGGAAGGCATGGCTGAGTTCTGGCTGATTGCAGTTCCTTTGGACAAAGTCAGTTCGCAGTCTTTGGAAAAGCTTAAAAGGGCTACAGTCAAAGCCAACCTGGGAAACTACTTCAGATTTCACATCCCAGAGCTGAAGGTAACGAGGAGTCTGCATAATGACCACAGTGGAATTTACCCCCTGAGAGAGAGAGAGAGAGAGAGAGAGAGAGAGAGAAAGAGAGAGAGAGAGAGAGAGAGAGAGAGAGAGATTTGAGCATGTCAATTTTTTTCTTTGTCAGTGATTTAAATATAATTTAGTTGAGCTCTCACTAAGTACATTCAGAAAGTCGGGGTCATGAGTGCATAAAGTATTTTGCACGTCAAAAGTATTGGGTTGTCTAACTCATATTTCTTTCTTTTAGAATTTAGAATAGGCTTGCAAGTGTACTGTATTGATTTTAACAGATAAGTGTTGAAGGTTGACCGGTGTGACATAATTTTCATCAGTTTTTGCAGGATGTTACCAAAAAGCTCATGTGATACTCTTTATTTAAATTCTTAACTCATTTATGGTTAGAGTGACGGAGATGACAGAGTCAGTTTCCCTTTCAAAATATTTCATTTTAATATTTCCTTTTCTGAAAATTGACTCTGATCATCCTTAGCCACAATTTTCACAGATAAGTTACTGTTAAAGCTGCTTGTACATGGAGTGCACATCTGTGTAATGCTTTTCCCAGGTAGGCACACTGGATGTGCTGCTTAGTGTGTCAGATGACCTCTCCAGACTGGACTCCTACACAGAAGGGTAAGTACATTCTATTAATCCAGTTTCCATGTTTTTAAAAGTGACCGCCTCATTTCTCCAAAGCTAGCATGTAATTTTATTAGTATTTGTTTTTCTTTTAACCAAATTGATTTCATTAGCAGTTCATCTTGCTAAACAACACATACATATCTCTTTAATGATTCTTTTAAAAGTGTTTTGTGAGTAAGCCGGAGTTTATTTCATGGGTTATTTCATTCCTCATACTCATCCGTCTGGCCTCCTTGTGCTGTCTGTGGGAAAATTCACAAGCAACTGTATCGCAATTATCATTAGCGGAGACACTCAATCCAGCAGGCTCCTGTTTCAGGTGCTACTTCACAATGTTCCGTGCGTCCTTGTGTTGTGGAAACTGAGCTCTGGGTTTTTCCTTCTTTTCTCCATTTCACAACCACAGTCTTCATTACCTCGGTCAAAATCAGGGCCTGGACAGTAACAATCATTTTAGTCACAGTTTTAGACCAAGAGCTCGGAGCATTGGACCTAATTGTATTAAGGATTAGCACTTGTAATTTTTCTAAGCATATAAAACGTCTTCCAGTAAATGAAATGCATGTCATGCAGCGGCATTTTGTCTCTCATTTACAGTGTAATGCGAAAAACAACTCAGTGTATGGCAGAGCTCATGGAACAGTCAGGTGATAAGCTCATGGAGAGTGCTCTGCCTAATGGAGGTATGTCAGTGTATGGCACAGTCACTTTCAGCTCTTAGTGCTAAGCTAATGAGCCCCCCATATTCAACAGGACGAGATCATTAGCTAAGAGCAGACACGGCAGGTGGCAGTTTCCACTCTTCTCAGCTTAGCCATTCCACAGATCCTGTTACCTGTGTACATCATAGCATAGTTTTCAAGTCATTCACATATAAAAATAATACCTATACGAGTTAATCTAAAAATCTAATTACATGGTATACAATACTTTTTATTATTATTATTATTGTTATTATTGTTGTAATAACTATGATTATTTCTCACCAGAGCAAAAGAGACACTGGAAAGTTCCACAGTCACCATTGAAAATGCTTTTCCAAGCATTGCGGGGTACGCTAACATGTGTTTGGAGTTTGTACACACACACACACGCACACACACACACACGCACACACACACACACACACACACAGTACTACATGTGTAACCAGCTCTGTTTTAATATTTATCGAAAGCAATTTTGGAGAGCATCAAAAGAAGTCTTCATATTTTTTTCAGTTGACCTGACTTCATATATGACCAAATTCCAGTGGGACAGAGCCAGATTTCCCACTGCGTTGCCGCTTAAATCACTCACGGATCTTATCTCCAAGGTATACATCCCACACAGACCTTACCCACCTAAGATTACGAGAACAGCTCTTTAGTATAATAATATTCATGTGTGTGTATCTGTGTTGGTGGCTGCATGTGTGTGTGTCAGCAAGTGGCCCAGGTTGAGACGGAGCTGAAGTCTCGTAATGCTTCCTACAGTGACGTGAAACTCAGTCTGCGAGCCCTTGAGCAGAAAGCAGAGTAAGTTTACTTAAGTAGGGAATTCAACATGATGTGGTGTGCTCTCACTCACTCATTCACTCATTTGCTGAACCGCTTACTCCTACTAGGGTCGTGGGAAAGCTGGAGTCTATCTCAGCCAACACTGGGTGAGCCTACCAGTGTATCACAGAGCAAACGCACTCACAACCATTCACACCTACGAGCAATTTGGAATAGACAGTTAGCCTAATGTTTATGTCTTTGGACTGTGGGAGGAAACCGGATTACCTGAAGGAATCCCATGCAAGCAAAAGGGGGCGAAATATGCAAACTCAACATAAAAACGCCCTTGCCAAGCCAGGGACTCGAACCAGGACCTTCTTGCTTTGATGCGGATGTGCTAACCACTATGCTATCATGTGCTAACCACTATGCCATCACTAACACCATGTGGTGTTCTGTTATAGGAAAATAATTTACAACAGCGACATGTGATGTAGCCTGGAGTTACTCTTACCTCCATGAAGTGGATTATTTTCCTCATTTATTGCTTTTATTCAATAACAGTTACATGATTATTAATTAAATAATGACACTCAATACTTGGAAAAGTTTTAATTATATTAAATTTTTACAACTAAAGCCCATTTCTGCTGTCTTCTGGACTTTCACTACAATTCCCAGTAATCCCCTGCACCACATGACTTCAGACATACACCTTGACTTCAACACACCTGGTTCTCAGTGCACTTACTGCATGCTGTATAAGGTTTTTGTAAGCTCTGTGCTAAGAATTGTCTCATGTCTCTGTGTGTTATGGCTCTTGGCTCATGGTTCTTGATTTGCCTTGTTTAGTTTTATGTTTTTTTTTTGTTTTTTTTTTTTTAGCTTTGTATAGTTTGCCTTTATGTTATTTATCAAAGTTATGTTTTACTTTTTGGACATGCATCTGCTTCCACTCCGCACTAATGGCATTAATATTGTTGAATCTCCATGAAATGATTCTTCACCAGCCTCTCCTTTTTCTCTTCAATTTAAGAGAAATAAATATATTGTTGTATCGCAGAGAAATAAGACAGCACAAACCTAATTCCTTATCATTTTATGATTTAAAGATTAACATAATTGTAGGTGAGGGTCACAGGGGTGTAGTGATAAGCACTCTCACCTCACAGACAGAAGGTCCTGAGTTCAAGCCATATGGTTGGCAAATGCGTTTTGGGTTTGGAGGTTTTTTGTTGCCGGTTTCCTCCCATAGTCCAAAGAAATGCATATTCATTAACTGACTACTCTAAATTGTTTGTAGGTGTGAATGTGAGCTTGAATGGATGTTTGTCCTATAGGGAATAGATTCTGTAGTTGTTCAACGAGGATAAAAACAAACACTGCAGCAGAAACCACAAAAGTGGTCCAATTCAGAGATTGGATAAATAATTGGCAATGAATTGTTGGTTTAAGTATTTCGGATATTGATCCACTTGGTCTTTCACAGACAAAAGTCTATAATTTTTCATTTAAAAATACTGAGTGAGCAGCAAGTCTGCAGTTGAAGAGAAAGGTCCGGTGAGACTGGCCAGATTGAAAGACTCTGGTAACTCAAATAACTCTACTTTACAACAGTTTCTTCGCACAATCCAAAACCTTCAAATTGCCCCAGGTGTGATTGTGAGTTTAAATGGTTGTGTGTGTCCTGTGATGGACTGGCGAGCTGTTCAGTGTGTTCCCTGTCCTCACCCACGATCAGCCGCTCTACAACCCTTGTAGGATTAAGCAGTTCAGCAAATTAATGAATGTCTTATTTGTTAGTTAGTTTGTCTGTTTTAATGTTTGTTTTTTAAGTACTCTACCTTAAAAAAGAAAAAAAAATCATCCAAATCCATGCATGTACTGGTGCAAGGGATAATGTTGTTGGGTTTTTTTTTTTTTTTTTTTTTTGGGCGGGGGGGGGGATTTTCCCAAAAATTCCTATTCCTTAATATGAGCCAAAATAAATCGCTCACTAGGGGGAGACATTTCATTGTAATAATGCCAAGTTACAACAATCCATTTGTGCTTGGCTGAGGTACCTTGCACTCTCTGAGTGTCCCTCTAGTCTCTTTATTTTATCATGTCCTCCAAAGTTGTAATGAAATTTATTATCAAGATGACAACCACTCTGAATATCTACTTTTCAATTCTGCTATCACTCTACAGGGGAAGTTTGTACACTAGAGCTTTGAGTGGAATTGTGAAAAAGGAGGATTTGGTTCTCAACTCTGAGTATCTCACCACTTTACTGGTTGTGGTGCCCAGGTCAGTGTGTGCTAATTATTTATGGTGTTTACTCCGCAGTCAAAAAGTAAAGGATAATGTTCCACAAACCAGTCATATATTTGTGAACTGGAGTCCTACAGAGTGAACCAGACTTGGATGCTTCTGAAAGGGTTTATTTAATGATAATGACCAGCTTGCTGTATGTTATCCTGCTTATTACACGACTACCTATCAAATAATTTATTATATCAATTTTAAAATGATTTTATTGCTTTTGCTAATGACATGGTTTGTTAAAGTTAACAATTTTGTGTTATAAGGAAATAACAGACAGCTGAATGTCATTATTGACCCATCAGAATTGAGTATTCAAATGATCTATGTAATAATTATTATCTAGAAAATAGAGAATGAATTTTGCAATTTGTTATTAATTATACTAGGTAATTAAAAACATACCTTCCCCAGATCCCTGGACATAGAGTATGTGCATATATAATTATATATTATTAGCTATTTCACTGTGGTTAACTCAGCTCAATAATGCACAGTATTGCATCGCACATATGAGGGCTGCTCATGAAAGATTTCCCTTGACTCATTTCCCATTCATAGTATTAGTCTTTCTCTATAGTTGTTAGTCTTTTGCTACCACCAAGGTTCACACACTTCTTCCATCGCTTTATGCAGTTCCATGTAGTGGAGACCAAGTCTGCGGGTTGCCTGAGAAGCTTGAAACTTGGGAAATCAGTGTATTATTGTTTGGGAAGTGCTTGCCCTTCAGAAATGACTTCGCCCCAACTGACTTAATGGTTGGAAAGAGGTGGAAGTCAGTTGGGGCGAAGTCAGGAGAGTAAGGGTGATGAGAAAAAAAATTCCCACCCACAGGATTGTGTTTGGGGCAGTGGTGGCCTGGTGGTAGGGTGCTGGATTACTGATCCCAAGGTCAGGGGTTCAAGCCCCACTATCAGCGGGTTGTCACTGCTGTCCCCCCAATGCAGCTAACTGGGTTATCAAAGGCCAGCC
>JAQMYF010000023.1:42430308-42443292 GCA_030014195.1 Neosilurus mollespiculum
TCCTCCCATTCTGTCTCTCATAGTTGAAGTGTACCTGTGATGAAAATTGGAGACCTCTCTCATCTTTTAAGTGGGAGCACTTGCAGAATTGGTGGCTGACTAAATACTTTTTTGCCCCACTGTATATATGTATGTATTAAATGTATATACTGTAGTCCTTACTTTGTCTTATTCACGCTGATACATCATTGAAACATGTTTATTATGTGCCATAGGAAGCTGATTGAGGAGGAGGATGCTGGTATTTTCACAGTGACATTATTCAAGAATGTCGTCAACAAATTCAAAGCAAATGCCAAAAAGCACAAGTAAGTTACCGCACTTGAACACACACAGATATATGAGCTTAATGAATTCTTGAAACCTCACACAATTTGTGGTCCCTAATAGCTTTGCAGTGCGAGACTTCAACTTAGAGGAAGCAGAGAAGCAACAGCAAGAGATGAGCCGCCTCAGCACTGAGAAGAAAGACCAGTATGTGAGTAGCAGTGAATACAGTGTCTATAGACAGCTACAGGATATACACTCACTGGCCACTTTGCAGTCACTTTCATCGTGACGTAGATGCTGGTGTTTGACAGGCTGGTTCAGGAACTGCTTATCTCCTGGGATTTTGATGTACAATAGTCTTTAGATGCACATTAGTGGAAAAAAAAATCAAGGTTGTGCAGTTGAAAACTCCTTGTTGAGGTAAAAGGTCAGAGGTCAATGTCCAGTTTCATGTGAGTTGAAAGGAAGTCTATGTTAACTAAATTAAGCACTCTGAATAGCCATGGGAATCATGTCATGTCAAAAACATTTCAGAATGCACCGTGTCAAACCTTGAGGTGGTTAGCTACACCAGCACAAAATCATTCTGGATTCCACTCCTGTCTACAAAGGACTGGAATCTGAAGCTCATGGAAGATTTCACCTGATCTTTGTTGAAAAATGCCTAATTTCAGTGAATCTGTCCTCATTATAGCCTCAAATAGCTGTGCTTGGCTATTAGGATTGGAATCCAATGTGCATTTCTTCTGCTGCCACCTTTGCACATTGATGAACAGCATGTGTTGCTTTCTGAGAGGCGTTTCTGCTCACCGTGGATGTAATGAGTGTTTATTTTACTGTAGTCTTCCTGTCAGCTCATTTACTGAACCATTTCGCAATTCTGATGCCGACACTGACTGAAGCTGCACTGCTGACTGGACAGCTGCACAAATGATGAAGAATGCACATATAAAAGTGGCCAGTGAGTGTATGTCGGTGGTCTACAGAGATTAAAATAGTGATGTTAGATTGTTTCCATCACTAGGGAGTATTTGTGCGCTGGCTGAAAGTGAATTTTAATGAAGCTTTTGTAGCCTGGATCCACATTAAGGCCCTCAGAGTGTTTGTCGAATCAGTCCTCAGGTAACATTTCTGATTAGCAATGTTATAGGCATGTTCATATTTATACTGATCCAGTTATATGTAGATATGTGATGGTCATGTTGTGGGCCAGGTATGGCCTGCCAGTTAGTTTTCAGACTCTCCTCCTCCAGCCACAGAATAAGCAGGTGAAACGGCTACGGGAAGAACTCAACTCTGTATTCACACACCTGGACCCCACAGGTGCAGCTGAAAAGAAGGATGTAAGTTTTTGTTCTGCCAAAAATCATTACTGGCAGTTTGAATTCTTAGCATAGTTCTGGAAAAATTCTCCACGCAGTACAAATAATTAAGAAATGTCCAGTAAACAAGTTAGTTATTCCCTCTCCAGGAAAAACTCTCTGAAACTGGAGATTCCTTCTATAGCTGTTAAATAAACTTCTTTTTACAGGAAACTTCTTTATATAAACAATAATAACGTACAGAACCAGTCAAAAATTTGGTCCCAATCCAGGTTGATGCATGCAGCCATTCATTCATTCATTCATTCATTCATTCATTTTCTAAGCCACTTAATCCTAATTAGGGTCGTGGGGAGGCTGGTGTTCATCTCAGCCGACTCTGGGCAAGGGCGGGGTACACCCTGGACAGCTCGCCAGGCCATCGCAGGGCCAACACATACACAACCATTCACACTCACACTCACACATATGGGCGATTTGAAAGAGCCAATTAGCCTACTGTGAGTATTTTTGGACTGTGGTAGGAAACCGAAATACCTGGAGAAAACCCACGCAAGCACGGGGAGAACATGCATTCAGCCATCTGAAGCCAATTGACTGAGCTCTCACAGGAGGGAGGGACGGCATACAATCGCCTCCCTGTCACTCAGAATGATCACCAGCCAATCACGGATGCCTGTAAGTTTGTGTGTGCAACTGGATAGTGCTTTCCCTCCGAGTGGGTTAGGCTGCCCCATGTGCGTATGCAGTTCATAAAGATGTGGTTGGCAGCATTACATGTCAATGGAGGGGGCACGTGCTTGCTCACACCCTCCCTTGTTGGTAGTGGATACGTGACAGGGAGGCAATACTTGATGGGTGGGAATCGCCCATGACTAAATTAGAGAAGAAGTATTGTGGGGAAATTGGACCCAACTTTTGACTGGCATTGTTCGTCTATCATCGTATTAGCCACTTCTTTGGTTATTAGATAGCAACATGGTGCCACTGAAGTATTAACATGGATATTCTTTTTCTCTTTCTAGGTGGGACATGACATTGCAGAGGTCAACATAGGACAGCAGGAATACTATTCCTACATCTATTACCCAATCAGCATTAATCTAGTGGACTCCAGCTAGCAGATACAGAATAAGCAAAAACAGACTCATACATCATGCCCATCAACCCAGGCAAGGATTTCAAAAGGACAAAACCTACTCTGGGTGTTATCAAGTTTTTTTTTCCCCACTGAAGGACTTTCAAGATGGATGTAATGGAAGAATGTGACTATCAACATGAAGTGAACAAGGATTGATTTATTCGCAGGCGTAAATGCACGCTTAACCACAGTGTAGTCAAGTTAAAAGAGGCTAAAGCTGTGATCCGAATTTTTACTCGCTCAGAAAATAACAATTCTCAGAAAAGTTTTGCACGGGAATGTTGTTTTTAATCTGACCAAATGTAAATCGGTTGTATGCTGCTTATTGTTTAATTATGTAAATAACTGTAAATAACCTCAAAGGACTCTATACAACGTTTTGAAAACTATTGTACACCATTATATTGAATTTACTTGTGAAGATCGTCTGGATTAATCATATTATAACTCTGTTAATGCCATTTGTTGTCCCCTTGACCCCTTTCCCCAAATCATTTGATATATTCTACTAGTCCAAGGCCACATTTACCATGACTACTCCATGAGGCTGATTATGTCATAGCATTTATCTTTTGTATTTTATCTTATTTTTTGCTCGTTCTTAGGAAAGCAAGTTAAAATGGACTACTCCTGAACGTCAGGTCTCACCCTTGAAAAGTTAGCTACAGTTCCTACTGCAGGAAGGGGACAAAACAAATAATTCTAATGTAATATAACACACTTCCACAATACATAGCAATTGCCAGAATATAAGAAACACAACTGTTGATTAAGAAAAAAAAAATACACATACAAGGTTGTAAATAAAACCGACACTCCCGGTTGTGAATGATTTATTGTGTTGTATGTCTACAATCCGTTCTTCACTACACAAAGGCACATTGTCTACACTGTGCTAGGAGGAGGTTTCATTATGTCAATAAGCAAATATTCTTTCAGAGGAAAAAAAAAGTGGGAAAGCTCTTTACACTGTTTACATGCAGGAATGAGGCGTGCGGGTGCGGGGCATGTGCATTATTTAAATAAAGCCAACAATAATAATCATAGTCAATACCGTGCATCAGTACACAGGAAGGCAGCAATGAACTAACACAAACATAGTACACACATAAACTTTGCAACGAAAAAGAAGCACAAATAAGTTAATTAAGAGAGAAACACGAAAAGAGACTGATGCACACATTAGAGAAACAAGCCAATGACATAACATGGGCAAAGACAAGTCTGAGCGTAAAGCACAGGCGCCTGGCAACGCATGGTAAGCAAATAACAAACACAAGCAATGCTAATGGCTTTTAATGGAAGTCACACCACATGTTTACAGAGGGACTTCTTGACATGCTTTGAGCAAACTCGTGTTTGAGCTAATGATGATTTAACCCTTCTATTACTTGTTTTGTTCCTTTTATGCCACCACAATTTGTCAGTGCTTTTAATTTAAGAATGTGGTCTTTATTTTTTAAGTTTTTCCTCTGACTGTAAAAAAAAATGGGGTGGTACAGTGGCATAGTGGTTAGCATGTCCACCTCACAGCAAGAAGGTCCTGGGTTCATGGGTTCAAGTTCCGGGCTTCGGCGTGTCTGTGTGTGGTTTGCGTGCTGTCCCCGTGCTTGCGTGGGTTTTCTCAGGGTACTCCAGTTTACTCCCACAGTCCAAATACATGCACATTATGATAATTGGCTGTTCCAAATTGCCCCTAGGTGTGAGTGTGAATGTGAATGGTTGTTTGTATGTGTTGACCCTGCGATGGTCTGGCGAGCTGTTCAGGGTGTATCCTGATTTTGCTCAGTGTTGGCTGAGATACGCTCCAGCCTCCCCATGACCCAAGAAGGATTAAGCTTCTCAGCAAAAAAAATAAAAAATTAAATACATAAATAAATAAAAAAGGGAGTGGGTTTAAAAGTGCTGGCACTGGAGACTCCTTACCAAAACAATTAACAAATGTCTCCTTACAGCCATAAACAATTACTAAAATTTGTTCTATTTTCTGGCGATGCACAGCTCATGTTCTTTCTTTGGGATTTTTACCTTGATTCGAAATGTGCAAGTTTTGCAAGTCATAAACTTCTTCATAAACTGATTATTTTTGGGGAATCCAAACTTCTAGGTGCTGCACTTAATTACTCTCTGACATAATATTTTAAAATTAACCCTTAATGTTTAGCACGAAGAAAGATGTATCAAGATATTACAATCAGCCAAAACTCTAAACTTAAAAGCTACATTTTTTAATTTAGATTTTGCCAAATTTTTATTTGATTCAGTTACTTCAGTAATGTGTGAAGGGCTCACGGTGGCACAGTGGTTAGCATGCCCACCTCACAGCAAGAATTTCAATTCTCGGGCTTGGGCATGTCGGTGTGGAGTTTGAATGTTCTCCCTGTGCTTGTATGGGTTTCCTCCAGGTATTCTGGTTTCCTCTCACAGTCCAAAAACATGCACAGTAGGAAAATTGGCTTTTCCAAAATCACCCCTAGGTGTGAGTGTGAATGGATGTGTGGGTGTTGGCGCTGTGATGGACTGGCAAGCTTTGCACAGAGTCTGTCGAGGCCGGCAACCCTAGTTGGATTAAACATTTTGGCGAATGAATGATTGTATGTGAATGGTTGTATGTGGGTTGGCCTGCAGTGGTCTGGTGAGCTGTTCAGGGTGCACCCCGCCCTCGCCCAGAAACATCTGAGATGGGACCCCCCCTCCCCGTGACCCTAATTAGGATTAAGTGGCTTATAAAATGAATGAGTGAATGAATGAGTAATGTGTGAAACTGTATAAAATGCCTCACCTGACACAGTTCATGCAGTGCTGCATTTTCCCACTAGAGGGCATTTGTTAAATCTGTTGAACCTCAAACTCACTACAAGTGTGTCAGTGAAAAAAAAAATCCTGATGCACTGCAGTGTATATACAGTAAAATATAATGCAAACCTGCCTAGACATTCATATAAATATTTCTATGGTTAAGATGAAACAAAAAGCCTAAAAAGAAGTAAGAAGTGATCTATATATAGATACCTGCAGCAGGTACTCACTCACTCATTTTCCACTCACTCACTCATGCATTTGCATCCTATTAGGGTCCCAGGGAGGTGAAGCCCACACTGGGAGAAGGAGGGGTACCCTCTGAACAGCTTGCCGCACACACATTAACACTCATACCTTGTAGCAATTTGGAACAGCCAGTAATCCTAATGTGCATGTCTTTGGTTTGTGGAAGAAAACCAGAATTCCCAGAGGAAACCCAAGCACGAGGAGAAGATATTTAATGATGGAAAAATAGTAAGTTTAAGGGACAATAATTAGTTTGAGGTTGTGTATTGTTTTAAATAACATGCTGAAAAAGATCAGAAGACTATAGTTTAACCATGCCTTGACTCTGAGTGTCAAACTGTCCATTTATTAATTAAATGCATGACGTTTAAAATGAATACATACACGCAAAATATAAATAAAAAGCTCTTATATTTTAACCCCTTGATTGTTTTAAAACTTGGCATTCATAAACTCCAGTGAATGATCAATTTATTTGGAAACATATTTGATGAATACGTTTCCTGATGAACCTCAGTTTGGACCTGCAGAACTGTGCACAGGCTTTGAGAGGTTAAGTAACATTTCTCTCTTCTAGGGGGATTTTCAAATTTTGGTTACTTGTCTGTTGTCTTTCATGTTGAACTCTGCCTTGAAATGCTGACCCATGTTTCCTTTTATCTCAACTGTTCATCTCCTGCACTCTTGGTTATGGAAAAAGTCGTGTTTGTAAGCACCCACTCGTCATCCATCGAAAAAAAAAAAAAATCAGCCATCAGAGAATCAGATCGGTATCAGAACAGAGTCAGAACAGAGAATCTGCCTTAGAAAGCCTGCCTTGCATGAAAGGGTGGTGCATTGTGGGCGGCTACAGGGACTCTGTTAGCACAGATAGGAAGTTTTTACAGAGGGCAAGCCTTATCAAATGAGCAGTGTCAGGAAAAACACCAAAGAGCAGAAGGGTGTTGTTATTGTTGTTGTTCAGCATACAGCCGGCTCTGACATAACTTACTTCAGCAGGCGGTCACGTTACAGTGGGATCCAAAAAGCACTCTTTTGGAAATGGATGAACAGACTACATCAGCAGACAGGTACAATAGCTTTTATTTGTTTGTTTGTTTCGTTGTTTTTCTGTAAAATAATTAGATGACATGTACAGTTTGCTATCTTTTGGTCTTAGACAGGATTAGGGCTTTTAATAAAAATGTTCACACTACTCTCCATTAAAACGATGCAGATGAATTACGACATCATACAGAGTTGTGGAAGAGCGATACTTTAGTTAAAAAGCAGAGGTCCTAATAAATGATTACTCAGTTACTGAAAAAGATGTGAAAGTATGACAGCACATCTCACATTGAAACGATTTGAGTAGGGAATTAACAAATTTAATCCCATTTTCAGCTACACATTACCCTTTTAAACATTCCAGTGACACGTATGTACGACTTCATGTCTTAGAAACAGTAGTAATGTTTCATGTGTTTACATTTTCTGCAATAAATATGTTAACTATTTATATAGAACTTTGTTGTTAGTAGATGTACCGACTGTATTGAACATGTTTTCAGATCCCCATTCCACACTATACATTTTGTAAATACAGAAATACCAACTATAGCCCATTTCCTGCTATGAACGATTTGCCATTTGTCACCTCTCTACTTCTTTCATCAAATGCGAATGAAATGCAACCACTTACTCTGTTTTCATTGCATTTTTTCCCAGGTTTGTGCATGACACCATATTCGCAACTTAAATAAAAATATGCAGTGTTAAAAGTGTAGGAAGAGGAGTTCTTGGTGGAAAAAATCGGCAAAATGTATGTCCGTTACATGTCCTGTGACTGGTATAATTAAATATAAAAATGTAACCTATTCTGTATACTTGCATGTACAGTATATCAGTGTCACTTACACTGATCAGCCATTATATTAACTCTGAACAAATTGGTCTGGGCTGCAGTCAGCATTCTAGTTCATTCCAAAGGGGTTCAATAGTATGACTCCAACCTTAGTTAACCATGTCTTTATGGAGCTTGTTTTGTGCATAGGGACACGGGCATGCTCAAGCAGATTCTGTTCTTTTAGTTCCAGTGAAGGAAATCTGGATTTTGCAACATCCATTGATGTTCTAGACATACTTACAACTTTGTTTTGGGAGGAACCCCATGAGGGGGGTTACGGTCAGTACTCTGCATAATTCTGAAAATATCCTCTTTCGTAGTTCCCGTGCGCTTATTTCATTTAAAGATCAATGCCCCAAAAACCCGGAATGAAAGTACCATTAACGATAGTATAGTGACACACACACACACACACACACACACACAAACACATATATATATATATATAAATATCTATATATATATATTTATATATGTTTGTGTGTGTGCGTGTGTGTTCATCGTTCATTTTCTGAACTGCTTAATCCTAATTAGGGTCATGGGGAGAGAACACCCTGGACAGCTGACCAGGCCATCGCAGGGCAGAAACACCTTGACGGCTATGCAGCCTACTCTTGAAGAAAATCAGCAATGTGTGTGTGTGTGTGTGTGTGTGTATGTTTATATATATATATTCATTCAGTTTCTGAACTGCTTAATCCTAATTAGGGTTGTGGGGAGGCCAGTGCCCATCTCAGCCAACTCTGGACGAGGGCAGAGTACACCCAGTACTGCTCGCCATCGCAGGGCAGACACACGTATATGTATACTGTATGTTTGTGTATGTATGTATGTGAGTGTGTGTGTGTGTATGAACCTACTCCAGTATGGCTAGATACAACCACCAGCTTTTTCAAGTAGATGCAACAGCGTATCTTAATTTATATTCAAGCATTATTTTGACCAAAAATGGAGGTAGCAGGTTTCATCAGGAGGCCAAATGTGTTTTTTATTTAAAAAAAAAAATACATTGGCTTATTTAACCACGCATTTCTTTACCAACACCATGTGGTTTGGTATACACAAATTTAAACCTGCTTTATTGTGTGGGATTAATGTCTTCAAGTAGAAACCTGATAAGGAAATAAGACACAGGTTCAGACACAGGAATAAAGGTGGGTTTGTGGTTTTATGATCTCCAATTACATCAGCAGTTCATGAAACAGTAACGATTCACAAACTCTTAAACCAAAAAAGGTTCCATATGCACACATGCTGCTGTAAATATAGTACTGTGTAAAAATACAGTACTTCCATGATATTATAAAACATAATGTAGCATTTTACTACAGATGGACAATAAATTTCTTTGTTTTTGCTGTTTGTTGATATGTTTCAATCTGAATGAGACACCTACTGAATACAGGAGGTTTTATGGGCTTATGTGTAATATAACTTTGTTTGATCCTTTGTTTGTCTATGTTCCACTTGATCACAGTTCATAGGTTTTCATTGGGGTTCAGTTGTGGATATTGAGCTGCCATGAGATGATCTTGTTGTCCTTCCCCACCTCTTTATTAACCTGGCTGTGTGGCATGATGCATTGTCCTGATGGAAATTTAAACTGTCAGAGTTAGGGGACATTATCAAGGCAGATGGGAGCAGGTTTTTTTCTGGATAACATTGTATATTCATAAACAGAATCCCCCCCATCCCCCCCAACCCTCATGAGTACTTATCCTCCTTCAAATTTCACAGTGGCTGCAAGAAACTTGCATCCTGAAGTTCACTACATCCTGGTCCCAGTAAAACAAGAACTGAAACACGGACACCCCCCCCCCCCCCTTTTTTTTTCTTGGTGCTCTACCCAGCCCTCTATGGCTTTAATTATTTTACATAAAAATTTAATTAATATACTGTAATATTCATGCAAGGGAAATTATTGCCTCTGCATTTAACTCATTTGCGCACACACTCACGGGTAAACAGTGGGCACACACACATTCGGAGCAGTGGGCTGACGCACACACTGGGGCGCCCGGGGAGCATTAGGGGGTTAGGTGCCTTGCTCAAGGGCACTTCATCCATAAAGGTGAAGGATGTGAAGGTGCAGTTCACTCTCCCACCGCCACACATTTTTCCTGCTAGTTCGGTCCCAAAGCAGCTTCTCTATCCATTAGGCTACAGCTGCCCCTGACGATGGACCAAAAATAAACAAGCTGTTGTATTAAGTATAAACATGATTGAAATTTCCTGTGATAAAACAGTCCTGTTTGTGAGATATTTCTTAAGCAGAATTGTTGCACTGCTCATGAACAAATTGTAGCTCATATTAAATAAATGTATCCATACAAGCAGTATGCTTATCAAATTGTTCAAAACATGTTCTAAAAAACATCACAAAGGAAAGAGGTTTTTACTCTCATCCAGGTGTTTGGTTAGATATGAAAACGCATGGCTGTATCCAAATAGATATGAAGTAGCTTGTGGTAGAAGGAAAGACCACAAATATTAAATTAAATGCAAGTTCAAGTCAGTGCACAGTGTTCATTCATTTCTTTCCTTTATATTTCCAGAAATAGAATCAACCAAATTTGATGAGGGGGTACAAACAAAAGTATCTGTAAGAGTGGCATTAAAAATACTGATGTAGTTTACAGGTCATGCAGACAATGCTATTTTTGCTGTTCAATGTTACTTGGGGCCTGGTTTAAGTTTTTTTTTTTTTTTTTAAACCCAAATACAGGCACAGATTGAGATATGCACAGACGCAGATCTCACAGATGCAGATATACACATCAGTTAATCACTTTAACCCCACCGTATTCTATACTGGATGGCATTGTGGTGTAGTGGTTAGCACATCCTTCTGACAACAAGAAGGTCCTGGGTTTCAGTCCCAGGGTTGGCAAAGGCTTTTCTGTTTGTGGTTTAGTTTGCAATTGGCTTTTCCAAATTGCCCCTAGGGATCAGTGTGTATGGATGTTTGGGTGTTGGCCCTGTGACTGACCCCGAGTCTGTTGAGGCCGGCAAACCTAGTAGGATTAAAAATTTTAGCGAATGAATGAATATAGTATGTTAAAGAATAATCAAATATAAGAATTATAATAAAATATCATTCAATTATATTAAATTGCATAGTAAGTGATTTAATGCATCTCCTTTCTTCACAGGCTGTCTACAATGAAAGATGGCGGTGATTATGAGTATGAATTTGAAGATGGCTTGTGTGAATTTGAAAGCAACTATAAACAAGAGGTGACATACCAAATTTACTCTTTCATTTGTGCACTTGGACTACTTGGCAACATTCTAGTCCTTGTCACATATGCATTTTATAAAAAAGCCAAGACCATGACAGATATCTATCTAGTAAACGTGGCCGTTGCAGATCTCCTGTTTGTTCTCGCCTTGCCTCTGATCATATATAATGAGCAGTATAACTGGAGCATGGGTACCTTTGCTTGTAAGATACTACGAGGAAGCTATAGCGTGAACCTGTACAGCAGTTTGCTCCTGCTGGCCTGCATCAGTGGAGACCGCTACATTGCCATTGTTAAAGCAAGGTGTTCATTTGGAGTTCGTTCCAGAGCCCAGATATACAGTCGTGTCATCTGCATAATAATATGGCTGTTTGCTCTTGTATTGTCCATGCCGACATTCATATACTTCGATCTAGAAGAGGATTATGTCAATGGTACAGTAGAAATTGAGTGTAGCTTGAAGTTTGAAACAAATGGCACAGCACAACTGATGAAAATCCTCCTGCCTAGCATGCAGATGTCTGTAGGCTTCTTCATACCTCTGTTGGTGATGGGCTTCTGCTACTGCAACATTATTTTCACTCTACTCAGAGCACAAAATTACCAACGGCACAAGGCATTGCGTGTGGTTCTGGCTGTAGTTCTGGTGTTCCTTCTCTGTCATCTGCCCTATAATGTCACGCTCCTGATCCACACGACTCGGCTCTTCAAAGAGAGAGGCTGCAATGCAGAAAAGAACATCCACCTGGCTTTGTCTGTAACCAGAAGTATGGCATATCTCCACTGCTGCCTCAATCCCATTCTTTATGCCTTCATTGGAGTCAAGTTCAGGAACCATTTCTACCAGATCATCGATGATTTGTGGTGCTTAGGAAAGAAATACTTCTCCACCAGATCATCTCAGCACACTTCTGAGCTGTACATTTCTGCGCACAAGTCCATCACGACAGCAAATCATGAAAAATCCTCATTTACAATGTGAGGCACTGCAGGAAACAGAACGGTGAGCCTTATCTTTTGTGCAGTTAACGCAGCATGAATGCTTTTAGTTGCTGTTGATGTCATACTAAAACTCTGAGGTCACCTGGAAGTCATTTTCTTACATGTGTATAGTCTCATCAATTATTTTTCATCTGTCGGTCCTATACCGCAAAGGACAGTCTGAACCCTGATGAACATTGTGCTCAGTGGGATTCCTGGTTTGGATATTTGACGTTTTGAATGAGTTTTTTCTTTTGCTTTTAAGTCTGATTGTTTCTTACAGTAATATGACAGTAGTTTCAGGAGTTTTTCCCTGTCAAAAATGTTACACCCCACCAGTTACATCATTTTTACTCTTTATGTCCCAATATTGTGTAACTGATCTGCCAAGGACAAGACATCATACTGAAACTGCACTGCTTTTGGACAGACATGTGTAGCAGCCTGGGAAACCCTTCATATTGAACATTTTCATCTAAATGAAGTTTTGAAAAGTTTTTATAATCTCAATCATAAGTAAGTTTCAAGGATGTAAACAATCTGGTCACTCCCAAATTAAAAGCAGGGAGAAAACTACATTAAATCACAAGATTTCTGCTTAACTGCAACACAGGACCAGCATAGACAATTTATTATTTCAAAGAGAAAAAGATAAGGCTTCTTTTGGTTTTGCTATGGTATATAGTTATGAAAAGACTTGATCAAAAGTTTAAGACTTAGCGTGTGTGTGTGTGTGTGTGTGTGTGTAATACTGTAATATTTTCATGGAGAGCATTTAGGTTCAGCATGTAATCTCCATGGCATTGTTACTTCAGTTGGTCCGTTCGAGGTTCAGCATCATTAGTATAGCAATAAAATGATGACCAGCTGATGACCTGAATGTACTGAATGAGCAGGTTATCACATCAGTTTTCTTCCCTGATGGCATGAATATAAAATGGGGACTCAAATAATGAAAGAGTGGTTCAGGGAGCATGAGGAATCATTTTCACACACACACACACACACACACACACACACACACACACACACACACACACACACACACACACAATATATATATATATATATATATATATATATATATATATATAT
>JAQMYF010000023.1:42445174-42456703 GCA_030014195.1 Neosilurus mollespiculum
ACACACACACACACACACACACACACACACACACACACATTATATATATATATATATATAGTCCAAACATGCAGTTTATCTGGTTTCTTTGGCAGTTTTGTGTTTGTTGTAGCATTACTATTATGTACTCAGCGTGCACAATTTTTTTACAACTGTTTTCTTTAATAAAACGAACTGGAGTGTCGGTTGATGCATTTGAATTATCTGAAATTGTATTTGCATTGCATTAACATGCTGTGTAAATGGTTCATTCTTTAAAGAAGTCAGCAAACAGGTTGTTTATCCAAACATTGTTTGCATTTTACCTCATACTTTACATTTAGGATTAAGCTCACCATTTCCATTGACATGACTGATTACAAACTTATATACACTGTTATGGCTTTAGAAATTAAATGGGGATGTGTATACACACAATTAGGCTCTATGGTATGTGGCCTTGTTTGTCCTAAAGCTTTTTTTTTTCTGAATTGTATGTTTAAGTCGCCTAAATACTCTGTGAATCATAACTAATTTGTTTATTAGGAAGCAAATCCATATTAGATTATAAGAACTAGTAAAATATTACTGACTTCACCAAAACACGTCACACTATTCTAATAAGAGAATGATTATACTTTTCAACACTAACAGCTGAATAACTGAATAATCAGAGTACTATACAGTTTTGTCTACACATGATTTGCATATAGAAAGATAAAAATACTTCCTTGTTAGAGAGCAGTGTACACAATCCGGCCTTGTAATGATTTTCCTGCATCTGTCCCACTCACACAGAGAAGTCACTATTACACACAGAGACTAATGAACCAATGAACCCACTGACTACAGCAGATTCACAGAAGTACATGCTGGATGGGACCCCAGTCTATGGTCCAGGGCACCATGTGCAGACACATTACACACACCTTCATTCAGATCAATGAGCAGTGTTATGCACCTTTTAACTGTGTGTTTTTGAGGTGGGAAGAAACCTATGAACATGGAAGCTATAGGGCAGCAATGTTAGACTAGGCTTGCGCTCTAAATTTTGGTGGGGAAGGATATTATTAATAATGACACAGCCTCAAACAAGACTAAGTCTCGATATACTGTAGATATTCTGCTGTAACACATGACATACCGTATGGAGCCCTGTTTAGAGTAACCACTTAATAGACAGTTGAGTCTTTATAATATTTAGCATTTAATCTAGCAGCTCATTTTTGCCATTGTCACAGCTTGCAGCATACACACAGAAAATGCAGTATCACAGTAACGGTCCTCAAGTTCAGGACACTGAAGTCTCAGAGACAGGCAAACGGTTCACTACTTAAACATTCAGTGAATATTCTTCACACAGAGACACCCGACTGCTCACAGTGCACACTCCCTCTCTGGATACCAGCTTCTCTGTCTGTAAGCACACAAAAGGCCACGCATAAAGAGGTGGACTTTATCCACTCAATAGTTTAATTGTTTTCTGATGTTTTCTAATCTCTGCAACATATTTTGGTCGTTGTGGAACATATATAAATTAGACAAATTTCGTGTTTAATACATGATCCTGGTAATCCTATCAATAACCATTTGCTGCTGCTCTGCCAAACACTAAACAACATGACACCTGCATGAATCTACCTCTAGTAAAACATACTGCCGTTTCCATTTTAGTTACTAGGCACAGTAATGACTCTTTGGCGCTAAATGAGGCAGTGAATGCGCAGCCATTTGATTGTGCAACACCAAGAAAGGCAAGCATGTCAATGGATCATGGCCTTGTATCTTTTAAACAATTTCTTTTTTTCACTTGGGGTTTTATGAAGTTGTGATTAAACTTTTTTTTTTAAAAGATGATGAGCATCCACGATGAAGCAATTAACACTATCATAGAAGCCATCAAAGGCCAGAGAAGTTCATATAGCCCAATTTTATGCTTCTGGGTGCAGATTAAAGATGGTGGCATGATAAAAGACAGAAGCTGCACTTCTGAGTCACGATGTAGGTTGAAACAACATTAACCAGGTCAGGTTCAAAGGCACAAGAGAGATGAAACAGCAGATAACTGATATCTGCACTGAATGTAGGTATATTTTTTATGCCTGGAAAACAACATGACAATTACAGTGAGAAAAAAGAGTTTCCAAACAGCATTTCCCACAGTGACTGCACATTAATTATACGAACTGAAGCTGAGGCATTACTTCAGAGACATCTAAGTATATTACACGTAGGCTTGATAACCAAATTAAACGGGGAATTAAACTCAAACTTGATAAAAAAAATTGCATACATCTTATGTGTCTTTGCATATCAAAACACACTATTGTTATTGCAATCTCTTTCATGAAGAAACAAAAAATGAGTAATAAATAATCACACAGAGAGTGCAGTGGAACTGTGAAAAGTGACATGTGAATCATGTAGAAGAAGCTGTAAACACGGAAGTGTTTTGCATTTAAATGCACTGCGCTATGTACCATAGGATGATGTACAGTATATGAGCAGAATATATGTATTCAGAAGTTCACTAGTTTATATCTGATTTGTTAGTTTAATGTCTGTATTCTGTTCTATATTATTGCAGTTATCTTGTCTTATTAGAACTGGCTCATTCTCGTCCTATTCATGTTTCATATTTCAAGCTCTCGCAAGAGTGAAATGGATGCAAACTAATGCAGGCTAATGAAAACTATCAAATAGATTTAAGCAGATTGCAACGTTGAAAATTTTAATTAAAAACAAATAAAATTACAAAGAAAAATACATATGTTCAGTGTTACAGAAGAGTTTGAAAGGCTTTCTTTTTTTTTTTTTTAAAGAAAGAGTTTCATTCTCAGGCATGTTGGGCTAAGAATAAATCTGACACCAAAAGTCTTCCTTCCCAAATTCTACACAATGCCCTTCATTGTCAAAAGTATTTCCATATTTTGAAAGGAACTTCACAGTCAATGTTTGTGTTACTGTAAACAGTGGTAGACATTAAGCACTGCTGTGATGGGCTGATGCATTAAAGCATCATATGCTTTTGATGACACATGATGTTGCCTTATGGTGTACGCAAGATAAAATGGCAAGATTGTTGCCAATGTTGGACTCTTGAGCAAGATCAGGAGCAAGATCTTACTCTCGAGTAAGGTCAGATCTACTAAGGGGATCTCAGCTGACTATGGGTGAAGACAGGGTGCACCCTGAACAGCTCGCATGTCTATTGCAGGGCCAACACTCACAAAAACATTCACATTCACACTCACATCTAGAGGCAATTCGGAAAATCCAATTAGCCTAACTTGCATGTCTTTGGACTGTGGGAAGATACTGGAGTACTAGGAGAAAACCCACACAAGCACAGAGAGAACATGAAAACTCCACAGCCTTTGCTGAACCCAGGACTTGAGCCCAAGATCCTCTAGTTGCAAGGTGGACGTGCTAACCACTATACCCCCTAATTTGAATTGGCCTAACCCAATTATTTTTCACCTTGGATAAAGTGTAAATGACCTTTTTCTTCACAAGAGGGTAACTGCCATTTTCTCAGTCAATTCATATTTTTAAAGAATTGTGTCCATGCCATTTCACCACTAGAGGGCACCAGAAAACAATACTTGGTTCTTTGCTGCTCGTTCCAGCTGTTTTTACTTTCTCCTACAAATGCAGCTTGCAAGGGGAAAAAAGATGATAGAGGAAATAATCCACCATGTTTAACTTTCATTTATACCTGGAGCCAATCCCTGCTGACTTTGGGCACGAGGTGGGCTACAACTTATACAGATCATCCCTCCACTACAGGGCCAACTCAGGCAAACAACCGATCACTCTCATATTTACACCAGGGGGAATTTAGAGTAGCCATTTGACCTAATGTGCATGTCTTTTGGCTGTAGGAAGAAACCAAAATACCCAGAGGAAACCCATGCATGCATGGAGAGAACATATAAGCCACACAGAAAGACTCCAGACAGTCACAAGGTTTAAACCCAGAACCTTTTGCTGTAATGCAACAATGATACCCACTACACCACTGCACCAGCCCGAAATAATCCACTGTAAGACATTAGTAAAGACGGGGCAAATAAATTGATGGCAATGTCGAAGAAAAAGAAACCTTATACTAAAGCCTTTATAGTATATGAACGATTCCTGGTTAGTTTCCTGCTCCTGATTAAAAGATAAAAATAAAATGAAATAAAATAATAAATAAATAAATAAATAAATTAAAAAACAGTCTCTTTTACTGTCTATTATTCCTTTAGGGTTAGTTCCAGTGGAGGCAAGTTTCTTTTTTTCTCTAGCCTGTCTAGGTTATTACAGGCTCTTATACAGGGGCAGGGCTGAAATATTTGTTTCATTCAGCCTCATCTGACATGGCAGGCATACTGACAAAATGACACCATATCATTAAGCCATCAGACTGTCATTATTGAGATCTTCCCCCCTAGGTCAATAGCACTTATTTCAGGCTTCTTATGTGACTATGTCACATATATACCATCTAACACTGACTTTATATTATCATCTTAGGTTAATTTATGAGATACTGCTTTCTAGCTCTTACCGCGTACAGCACACTGGGAGATACAGTTTAGTTGTCAGTGTGTCCAAAATTGCATGCAGTGAATATGTACGTAGGGTAATGGGATTGTGAAGAAGGAATTTATTCAGTTTACATATAAATTATTTTGAAAATAAAGGCATTGATGCAAAAATGCCCACATTCTTTCATTCGCTCATTCACCGAACCACTTAATCTTACTAGGGTTGAGGGGAGGGAAGCCTATCTTGGCCTATCTTAGGCCAAAGGCCAAGTATACCCTGAACAGCCAGTCCATCACACTCACACTTTTGGAAATTTGGAACAGCCAATTAGCCTAATCTGCATGTCTTTGGACTGTGGGAGGAAACCGAAGTACCCAGAGGAAACCCATGCAAGCACAGCGAAACATGCAAACTCCACACAGAAACAGCCTCGCCAAGCCTGGGATTTGAACCCAGGACCCTCTTGCTGTGAGGCAGCGTGCTAACCACTATGCTAATGTGTCCCCTAGGGCTGGCAAACTGTCCAGGGTGTACTCTGTCCTCGCCCAAAATCGTCTGAGATGGGCGCCAGCCTCCCCGCGACCCTATTTAGGATTAAGCACTTCAGAAAATGAATGAATTAATGAAGGCTGCTGCCACCTAGTGGAAGGATGATGAATTAGGTTTCATGGTAATGGTTCATGCAAAGAAAGTATGAAAATCATGTTCTTTGAAAGCTCCTGCAGGCCACAGAAAATGAGGAGGTGGGCCGGATTTGTCCCGCAGGCCTGAGTTCGACACAAATGGTTATTTTTTATATATTAATTTTACGCCCGGGTCCACCCTCACCTTGCTATGACTGCTAAGGAATGTCTTCTTCGCTTGAGAAGTTCCAAGTGTACTCCGGAAAACAGAACCACTCTACAGGTATGGAGCTAAGGGTATGAACTCAGCACATGTGAAGGAACACTTAGGATTCATTTCGAAGCAACTAAGCACCTTTCGCTTTCGCTTAAAACATAGACTCGTAAATTTGACGTCATGTTAGGTTTAAATAGTGTGGGGAGTCACACATGATGGACATTTGGATGATTGATCCTCAGACACCACTGTGATTGTGAGTTTCTGAGCATCAGAGATTTTGTCTCTGCCCATCACCACAAAAGAACCGGCTCATTTCATTTAACATATGGAAATGCTTCAGAATATCTTGGCCAAAATGTGAAATATTTCACATTCCACAGCAAGACGAGGAAGAGCAAACTGCTCTAGCGAGAAAGAAGTTAAGAGTCAAATAAAACAGGTGTATAAAGTGTATGGGTGGAGTGGGATGAATTACACATACAAAATGAGATATGGCACAAAAGTACTAATGCATGACAAGTTGGGGTTAATTTTCTTTCTTCAAAGTAATCTACAACAAGGAAGAATGCAACTGAACATGTACGGAAAGGTTGTTTAAAGGCCCAGTCTTAAATAAAATATTTAGTAATGTTTTTGTTGCTAATAGTTCATGGTGACTAAATAAATCAAAGCTTTCAGTCCCAACATTTATCACAGCTGTGTGTAGTGTGATATTTGAGTTAAACTTTGTGTTTCCCGGCTCCTTAAGCCCACAGCTTCAAAACAGGCTAAACTAGGTCAAGTCAGGTCACGTGGTACGTGAAACGTCACACACTGGACTCGGCAAAAGTGTGGAAGTGAAAACCTCACGCATGCAAAAAGCGAAAAACCAGAGACATATGCTCAATGGAATTTTGTAGCAAGTCCACCGAGGATGGATAAAGCTTGCATAAAGTTCCTGCGAGAGGACTGGATCCCTGAATAACAACCACAGCGTTCGGGCGGGCTGGGAACCGACTCCGAGAAGACTCAATTCACTGATTCAGATATACATACAGTGTATATATAAAGGCTTCAGAGTTGATTCTGCCCCGTTTGAGGAAACGACTCATATGTTCTAGAAGCGCCATTTATATTAATAAGAAATCTTAAGGTTAGTTAATATTTCATGGATGATCAAATTACTTTAACAGACTGTAATGAGCTGTACCATGCATTCATACATGCATCTAAAATAATTATAATAAAAAGTCTCTTATATAAAATATATACATTGTACTGCACCCTTTATGTGGCTACTAATTTTTATAGATGCTTTTGTAGATTTAAATACGCTATATATTTATACACAGTGGTGCTATATGATATATTTACATATGTTGGTTTGTGTATAATTAAGTTACATAGTATGGGGTTGAAATCTGATCACAGACGATGCTCACCATGCAGTGTTTCCGAGTCGCTCTTCCCTGTCGTCTTAATCCTCTTCACTGAAACATGACCCCAATCTTTCCCCCCTATGGGTTCATAAACATTCCCTAAATCATGAATAAAACATTCCCTAAATCATGTTCATCAATGTCAGGTCCACTGACATCGTGCCAATGGTTGTTAAATTGACTAGAAACTGACGAGGACTCCAAGGCTGCATGCTTGCACGCTGTTAACAAACCTGTGAGACCAGTTTCTGACGTAGTAGATCACGTCACCACATTTGCTGCATTTTGGAGAGCTAATGCTGCTCGCTCAAAAAAAAATGGATTTATTTCTTTGTTATCTACAGACTTTCTTGTTCTAATGATCTCAATACGCCTAGCAGGTAAGATTTAACATATTTAAGCATACGCATATCCTACGTAAGACTGGACCTTTAAAGGTCAGATATTATTTATATCCATTATCAGATTTTTATTTTTCAGTTTGGATACCAGTGGAGCACCTAAGTACAATTCCTAATCCAAATAACTCCACAGTTCTTCCCCACCTCCCCGGGACACTGATTTTGAGTGTGCGTGCTGGACGGCCTTTTTGACATCTTCCTCCCATTTATAGTCTTAACGCTCTCTGTGCCTACTCTGCTCTTGTTGGTCACCTGAAGGCTCTGCTCACAGTACAAATGCGATGCAGACTGGGATGACTGGAGATACTGCTGTGCATGGTCAAACGGGGGTCAGTGTGAAAAGTTTAGTTAAAAACAGAAAAAGAAAAGTATCTCTCCCAATCATTGCAGCTTGTCAGTGCTGGGATTTAAACTCAAATCTTCTGATCAGTATAGCAAAGTGCACTAATTAGCACAGCATTTCTTTCTACTATTTTATCAGATTATGAAGTGTTCTGGAAAATTACCCCTGGCATGGCATGAGCTGACTGGCACTCAGCTCTCAAACACAGGCCAGTTATTCATTCCTCGGATGAGTGTACTGTTCTCCCCCAACAGCAATAATGACTTCTTGGCAACCTTCTTTGCCCTCAGTTGACCACTCTCATTAGTGTAAGATCGTATCTGTGTGAAAGCCCTGTGTGAACAAAAAGCAATAGGCACACATAAGCCGTCATCTTTTCGAGGTGATGTCAGAGGATGTTTTCTTTGTAGGGATGTGGGAAGAATGGATGGCATTTCCATAACCTATCCAGAGAGGCAACAGCCATAATATCACTATTTCTGCATGGTCTGTGCCAATAAATCCAATTACAATTACTGGCACCTAAACAGGAAACCCCAATAGTTTTGACAAGTCACCTTTAAAAAGTCTTTGATGTATAGACATGATTATGAATCCTTACAAAAAACAAAAAAACAAAACTTACTCTAATAATAAAATGGACAAGACTAAGAACTATTTTCACTGCCACTTGAGTACTGCCTTCTTCACGTGAACAGTGTACTCTGGGAATGATGGCTTGTCTGAGTTGCTGACCTACATGCCTGGTTACCTCTGTTTGTTTGAGATGTTGAGGATTGGTGAGAAAACGAACTTTGGGTCTACTAAAATGGTGGTTGGGAGAATATTCTGGATCGAAAGATGAATACACATCATATTTGAACGGTGAAGAAAGTATTGAAGAGGAAGGGAGAAAAGCCAGATAAGATGGATAAGCATAAACAAGGAGCTCTACCTCACAAAGAAAAAGTGAAGGAAAGCATAAATAATCAATCGACTGATTGACTGAGTGTAAAACTACAAACACGTGCACTAGTGCTCAGGGGAGTGTGATAGTCTTAGTGAATACTGTACTATATGAGACTAGGGTATATCTGTGTATAAAAATAAACCATAAAATCTCATATTAGTTTGCTTTTCTTGTGTTCCCATAAAGTATACCAAAATAATTAGTCGCCTTGGGTGACATTCCGGCTCGGGATTATTCAGTGACACCCACCTCACCTTCTGTGAATAACTGTTATTTTTATAAGGTGCAAGCTGTATGCTCCAGCCTCATTTCTTCTGGCTGGGAAATGGTTGCCTTGGGTCACAGTTGAAGCATTTTTCCTGTACACACACACACACAAAAAAAATTAACCCTTCCTCTTCCTGTAACAGCAGACAGTATAAGCACAATGAAAGAGCCATGGTTCAGCTTTAGTGATTCAAAGCTACACTCTTCTCAAAAAACTATCACTGTACCTTGTCAGCCAGGAGAAATTAGAGCATGCTGGTTGAGACAGGTCCACTGCTGCCAGGACAAATACCTGTGTGCAAAATGAATAGTGTGGGGTTGCTTTGCAACATCCCTATCACAGTGAAAAAAACCCAGCTGAATCTACTCACAGGAATGGGACATGACCATCCTCATCAACACACACAACCAACAATAAAAAAAATCCCTCAGCATTTTTATGTCAAATGTGTTCATTTTATTATTGAGAGGCATACAATACAGTGCAAACAATCTTTGGCAGAAATACAATACAAAAATCAGGGAACCATTCTGAGCCCTGGGTTCAGTTTGTTCAGTCATGCCGGGCAGTTCGGAGGCAGAGGTCAGAGTCGAGGGTAAAAGTGTTGAATGAGCACCGACACTAGTCTGCTGCATGGGGACACACAGCACAGCTAAACAGCAAGCCCTCTATGCCAAATAGTGTGGGGGCAGAATAAGGAACGCAAGCGTATACACATTAACATAAACAAAAATAATACTAAAATGTGGCTGTTCAATAGAAACACAATTACCCAGCACTACATTCCAAGTCTTATATTAACTTGCAAAATATACTACATGCTGGCCAATCAGAGACCAAAGACATACCCTGTGAGTGTGAACGGTTAATGTGCCTGTTATTAAACTTGGGATTCTCAGTTATTCTTATGGCTTCCTCAGTATTATTCTTCTGCTTCACATAAAAAAACATTGCCCCTCTTCTATTCCATATGGCTTTAATTTGAGTAAAAAACTAAGGTCAGAGAGTGCTGCATTCTCTAACATGACATCAGCGCTGTTCACATGCCTTCTACTAACTCCAGAGACAAACATTCAGCCAAATGTTCTGACTAATCACAGGCAAGCTACAGAGAGAGGGCAATGAGCAAAGTCACGAGGGAGGAAAGAAAAATAGACAGGGAGTGTTAATCAGGTCTGTATACTCTAACATAACCCACTACATCTAGAAATAAAAGAAACAAAAGAGAGGCTTAAAATCACAAGAAGAATGACAGTGGAATGGAGCAGACCCTGGCCTCAGCAAAAAGAAAGATGCTAGAGCAAATGTTTCCGGAAATGACAATGAAAATCAAACTGTATAGAGGAAATGATGGTGACGTGAGCACAAGCACTGATGCTGCACTCTAATGAGGCAATGTCTTTCTTCAACACCGTCGTGAAACCTGTTTAAACAGAGAAGGGGCTCGGTGACACTAAACTACCCTTCTGAAACAGGCTGGAAATACTGCACTGGTGACTAAGATGTCTGAGGACAAATATATTCAACTAAAACTAACATTGAGAGATCCTGATGTAACACCAACTCGTACAAAGGCCTGTTTACCTCAGCACTACACTTTAGCGCCTGAGACATGCTTAGTGTCGGGGAAAAACAAGTAAATAATGAAAAGCACCAGACGTTAACCAGTGGCTACTGGAACTAAGCATCAGGTGATCAGTAGACTTTCTTCAATTACAAATATATTTTTCAATATATTCACATTATCTTCATATACAAGAGGCTGATACAAAGGTGGATGCACGTGTAAAGTTATATACTCATTAAATGATAAGAAAGCACCGTAACATTTTAGTAAAAGCTGGAGTAATGCTAATATTTATTTATTTTTTCCTATAAAATGTCTTTTGCAAAATTCTAAAATCAGGAACACCCTCAGAAGGCACATACTGAGCTTTACCATGTAACAACATCTTTTAAAAAAGTACAAAGCAATACCTTTACGCTTTCAGACATTATTAATGTATTAATGTTGGGGAAGTAGCACCAGTTGCCATCTCTAACCTGAGAACACTTTTTAGAGACTACATGGATTCAATCAAGCTTGAGTTGTAAGGTAATCCTTTCTTTTCAGTGCATGCGAAGGGTCAGGCCAACACATTTGGTGGTCTGTAAAGGCCTCTGGTCCCTTTGGTCAGGCCTGATGGAAAAAGAGAGGAAGGAAAGCATCATCATCTGTTCATCCATTGATTCATCTGTTATTTGAAAAGTGGATAAGGTGGCAACATGGCAGCTGATGCCATGTCTGGAGATATGGGTGGGGTTGGGGGGGGGGGGGGGGTGACACTGAGGCATGTAGATGCAGCAGATCGCATGAGTTCAGTCTTTTCTTTGAATGGTTTGGTGTTCCTGAGGTTATACGTGATGCTCTTTGGCCTGATTTTTCAATGGATGTTCAAGACACACAGGACAGCAAACACCTTTCAGTGTTTCAGGCTTTGGACATGTTGTTGAAGGGCACTTTTCCACAAAACACGTCACCTGGCCCTCCTAATGCACAGAGGAGAGATCAGAAATTAGAGAAGAGGAAGAGAAGAGAGGGGAAAAAAATGAGGGGAGGACTGGGAAAACCCCTCCACAAAATGTTCATAGTTATCAAGTTCCATTGCATGCTTTATTTAGAGAGAGAGAGAGAGAGAGAGAGAGAGAGAGAGAGAGAGAAATAAACTATTTTTACAGCTACAGTTGTGTTCAAAATTATTCAACCCCCAATGCTGTAAAGGGCTTTAGGGACTATAGTGTACATTTGGAAT
>JAQMYF010000023.1:42461876-42475964 GCA_030014195.1 Neosilurus mollespiculum
TAATGACTTTAAAGCACTTCTGTAAGTCGCTCTGGATAAGAGCGTCTGCTAAATGCTGTAAATGTAAATGTAAATGTCTATGAAAGTATTTTTAGGGCAACCTCCTTTTTGAATGGCATGGAAAATGTGTGTGTCATTGGCCTGTTTACAGCAGTAGTTTCAACAGAATATACATGATAAGAAAATTACTACATGTATGCCATCAGTTCAGGACAGACTACTGCATTCAAATTATTAAATGTTTAAATCTGAGCACTAGTTCAGGCTTCTTTAAGAATACAAGAAACGGGCAAAATAAAAATATTTCTATTTTACGTCCTCTTGTATTCTTGTTCTGTTGTGTTGTAAAAGTAAAAATAAAATTCTTGTTCATGAAATGATTACTATTTTTTTTTTTCTGTCTCGGGTTTACAGAGTTTAATAGAAATCCACCATACAAGCAATAAAAAAGAATGGACTAAATAAAAAAAAGCTTTGGTTAAAATTTGGTTAGGAATTCTTCTTAAATTCCCCAAGAAACCCTTAGAGAGTTTAACTGTTCCCCCTTGGAAGATACCAATGAATATCTATTTCTTTTATTGTTTACATCCCGAATCATATATGATTAAACTTAATTGATGTTTCCTAATCTGGTTGACTTTCATAACGCCAGCACAAGCATACTTCTGTGTCCGTTCAGTCAAAGGAAAGCAAATGATTAGTGCCTAAGCCTGAGATAATGACTTGACTGATTCCAGTTCCAATTATACACTTCATTGGATCATAACACATGAATGATTTTCTAAATGTTTTTGTCTTTCTTGCCTCGCCATTTACGCTCTATTGTATTTCTTTGTAAGGTCTAAACACTGCAGGTCCTAAAAGGCTATCTGTAACTCTTCACATTTAAAAATTAGGCACATTTAACTTGGTAAAGGCTGTAGAAATAATACCTAAATTCAAAAAATGCTGGCGGTATCAAATTCTAGGGTATAAGTCATACGAAAAGTGATTTAAAAGAAAGACCTCGATTACACAGTATCCCTCATTACATCATCGTTACTGTTTCGCTGACTGACAGATTAGTTAGCCCCTCTGTTCTCACATGAACCTATTTTTACGTTTTTTTATCTAAACAACAGAACATGAGTAATTCTGTTCTGTAATGTAACACTTTAAGCAGACTAGACAGTACAAGCTTAGACACATCCTGTCTAATCAAAGTGTATTCATGTGAGCAAACATGGAGATAAATAGTGTTGATTTTGATAGAGGTTATACAGGTTATTATCTTGTTCTTTTACATACCCTCACAGCAGTCCTGCCACATCCGTAGGTCGATTTTGGGCACATCCTCACAGCTTGTATATCCATGTGGGAACTCAGCCATGGTGAAAACATCAGGTTGAATGCGAGTAATGTTGTCACCGTTGTCACACAGCACCCGAGTGAGAGACGTCTGTTTCAGCTGAGTCAACTGAGCAGGGCTAAACACACCAGGGTTCTCATACCAGAACCTGTAAAATAAGAAAGCACAAATCAGGGTCATGTAATGCAACCCGATATGAAGTGGAGTTACTGAAGCATTCTAATGATTAGTCTTGATATTATAACGTTTACTACTTATTACAAGGATGGGCTAAAAAGTTCATAGGCTGTCCATGATGCAATGGTTAAATTTGATCAAATGTGGTTTATGTGGCCTGGCACAGTGACATAGTGGTTAGCATGCCTGCCTCACAGGAAGAAGGTCCTGGGTTAGATCTCACGATTTGGGCGTTTCTGTGTAGAGATTGGATGTACTACCGTGCATGCATGGGTTTCCTCTGGGTACTCCAGTTTCCTCCCACAGTCCAAAGACATGCACATTAGGCCAGCTGGCTGCTCCAAATTGCCTAAGGGTGTGTGAATGTGAATGGCTGTGTGAGTGATGGGCCTGTGATGGTCTGGTGAGCTGTTAAGTGTATACCATGCCTACCCCCAGTGTCGGCTGAGATAGGCTCCAGCCTCCCTGTGACCCTAATAGGATAAAGCAGTTTGGCAAACAAGTGAGGTAGTGGTCTGTCAACATAGTCTCCCCTGTGGTCTACACACTTCCTTCATCGGTGTTGCAGTGCTTGGATACCTTTTGTATAGAAGCCCTCATCATGATGGGGAGATGGATTACTATGAACTTTTCAACCTATGAACTTTTCAGCCCACCTCCGTAGTAAGTGGAGTTTCTGATTACTTTCAGAAAACAGAACATCCTTATACCTCACCCATGTGTCTACACTTACGATCTTTTTTTATTAATTAAAGAACACCTCATAATTACTACACATAAGATTAGATGTTGTGCAACTTCTGTAAAACAAGCTTGATCTCATTACTACTTACACAACAACACATATAGTCATTTCCTCAACAGCCTCAGACTTTAGTTTTCTTTTTTTCTTTTTTTGTTTTTTTACAGGTAACAAAAAATCTGACCTGAAGACTTTTCCATTTCGGAAAAAAGTACAGTTTTATCACAGACTATTACAAAGCGCTGACACTGAACACTCCTTTCAAAAAAAAGAAAAACTCTTTTAAAAGTGAATTTTTTCATCAGTGCGTAGCCCGTCCACCATACAAGTTTCTGTGTTTGTTATTATTATAAAAGTGACAACATATTAGAATAAGTAGTGAACTACTGTCAGAGCTATTAAAGAAAATGAATCCATGCCGTCTGATGAATCAGAATTGAATGTTTAACAGTGATGGTATACCGTATGAATAATGACCTCATAATATATGCACCGAAAATTACTGCTGTATTATTAAACAAACATCTGGTGGAAAAAGGGCATAACAGACGCATGAGCTCATATGCCCGCATGAGGAGGTACAGAAGAGACGCTATGTAACGGTGTCTCTTTAACCCTCTAAGAGGTTCAGTGTATATATAAAAAAGCATAAACATAAAGAAAGCAAACGAAAAAAAGTTTTTGTTACTAGTTTCTTTTCACTCATATTAACCAGGACAGGTGAGTTCTGTGTGCTCAGAGCAGAACTAGGCTAACTGCTGCATACCTAACGCCATCTGTTTAGCCTACTCATTCAGAGTTTATTACATACTGCATGGAAAGCAAATAGTTCCGTAAAGCTGTTCAGTATATACTAATGTGGAAACACAAGAAAAACAAACAAAACATGATTTATTTTTCCATTTTAAAGTGTAGCAGTGATGACGCTGCCTGCTCCAAGTGACCGGGACAAACGGTGATTGTCCGTTGAGCATTTTTGATTTGATCTGAGCATTAGCCACTCTGAATAATGTTTTCAAATCCAGAGATAATGGACGAGATAGCAGATCAGATAGCGATGTTCCCATGTTATATATATATATTAGTCTGATTTATAGCTTTGGCTATCTATGGCCTGTGATACGATCTTTGAATGTAGAGATATTGTGAAACATACCTATGGTAGTTTTTTCAGCATAACACTGAGCATTTTGAGGAAATGTAGGAGCTAAATGTATTAGTTACAAACATCACAGTTATTCTATACATGCAGTTATGCATATGAGTGAATGGTACTAAAACACACAGTTTACCTATCACCATCTCTGAGCCGCTTGAACTGTGTGGCCAGCAGACACATGAGAGTCGGCCCCAGTCTGCTCCCCGGAACAAGATCCTCAGTCATCAACGCAGGAAACAGATCAATATTCAGTGGTGTGCCATAGAGCCTGGTATCATATATAGTGAAATAAATCAGTGTTAACATTTAGTAACACAATACAAATACAACACACTTGATATTCAGCAGACTGACTTTATCACGCATTTACCTTTGAAGCTTCTCCCGAACAGTGGCGCTGCGAATTTCATTTCTTAGGTCATCAAAAGTCTGCGCTGAGGTGAGATTGCAGAACACTCTGTAGTCATTATAGGGAGGGATGCCATGGTCACGTCCTCTTTGGATGTTCATGGCAGCGAGGTCCAAAGCCACAGCATGGGCCATGGAGAAGAGGCGCTCTGTCAGCTCTGTGTTGAGCAGCTGGGTGCTCACTCTCATCTTAGTTGCCACTCCAAACAAGCCACGCAGGAGGGGGTCAATGCCCCCCTCGTTTACAATGCGGAAAGGAGAGAAGAAAGCCTTGTGCAGAGCTATGTGGCCCTGCTGGATGGGCTGAAAGTTCTCATCCAACCGGTACAAAATGGGATTGATGAGAGTGTGGCCAAAGCGGAATGCAGCTGTGGCAAAAGCGCTAAAGATTCCTGCGTTGACATTGGGGTCGTAGCCGTGGTAGCTGCCCATCATCTTCATGCCTGCTTCACCAAGTATTTTGGGCAGCCAGTGACTGTAAGTGATATGCTGCATCTGGGCACCCACGATCTTGCGTGCCTCATGGTAAATAGTATCTCCATCCCAGTGTGGGTTGAGGCGCAGCAGCTCTGTGGCGATTCGGTTATGCTCACGGAACCACACTGTGTGCATGGCCGTGAGGCCCAACTGCTCATTGGCACGATGATCCCCAGCCAGGAAGCAAGGAATGGGGCTCTCGTTCTCATCACGCATACACTCTGTGGGTGGCCCACTGGCGAAGGGCAGCAGAGGCTTTCCCGTGCGCTGTACGATGCCCTGCCGCAGCATGCCCCGATGCCCAGCCAGATCTCGTATCTCTTCTGCCTCATGATGCGAGCTGCCATATACATTAGAAGCATCAATGTAGGATGTCAGTTGGTTCATCTGCTCGCGAGGGTACACTGAGTTCATGAGAAGTGAAGTCATTCCACTGCCACAGACAGGGCTTGAGCGCACAAAGAACATGCAACGTGCACCGCTTCGTCCTTGCCGTGGATCATTCGGTGGAAACATGACAGGGAAGCAGGGCGGGTCATTGGTGCAGACTGCTGTACACAGCTGGCCATCCGAGAAACGTGACTGGCTGAGTGACGCAACAGTGGAGTCCAGATCATGATCAAGGAACTGGCCCCATTGCATGAGCATGTGCGTGTATCGGTCGTCAGGAGTAATCGTCTCGGTGCCTATCATGGTGGTGGAGACGAGGCGAGGCAGAGGCAGAAGAAAGCCATTGTGGTGTCTCTCTGTGGCACCGCGTGGCAAGTTGAAGCCATTGTCATAGACAGACTTTAACAGGCGCTCGAAGGCAGTCAGAGAGGCGCCCCACATGGGGTGCTGAAGATTGTTGCATGTGCCATCATGGCTGCGGTACTTCTGATGGAAACAGATGTCGGAGCAGTTGTTGTAGCGGCGGTGAGTCGCACAGCCAGAAAGGTTCGCGATCATGTCCAAGAAGCGTGGAGACACCAGGTCATTGTAACGGAAAGCTACGAGAAATTCAAAGTGAACAATTAGAAAGAGCAAAGTTCTGTGTGAACAGTAAAAATAAACAAGGCAGATTTTACTTGGAAAATATATGTTTCAGTAAAAATGCTACACACACATCAGCAGCAAATCCCACAGTGCATTCAAACTTTCTTCTAATCTGTTAATATCACCTATATAAACACAACAATGTATGTTAATCAATAAAGTCTGTTAAGTCTAACTCCCAATACTTTTTAACTATTTTTCCCTTTCACTTTTTTGTTCTGCTTGTACTTTACCAATGAATTTAACATCCATCCATTTTTTTCTGTACCACGTATCCATCAGGGGCACAGGGAAGGTAGAGCTATTCATTCATCATCATTTATTTTCTAAGCCGCTTAATCCTAATTAGGTCACGGAGAGGCTGGCGCCCATCTCAGCCGACTCTGGGAGTGGGCGGGGTACACCCTGGATAGCTCGCCAGGTCATCGTAGGGCCAACACTCACACAACCATTCACACACATACCTAGGGGCAATTTGGAACAGATAATTAGGCGGACGTGCTAGCCACTGCGCTACCGTGCCCCCAAGGTGGAGCCAATGGTAGCTTATTTTAGCCGAGAGGTAGGGTATACCCTGATCAGGTCACCAATCAATCGCAGGTCTAACACTTAGACCAACAAACATTCGCAGTTCCATTCACACCTATAAGCAATTCAGATTAGCTAGTTGACGTAATACATATGCTTTTAAACTATGGGAAAAAACCAGAGGACCCAGAAGAAATAAGCTCAGGGAAAACACATAAATGCCACACAGTCATCCATGATGTTTGAACCCAGAAACTTCTTGTTGTGAGGCAACAGTACTAACCATTGCTCCCATGCGCCGCTCTTGCATATAATGATCAGGGGGAAATAATATATTAAAGGATTCAGCTGGTTAGTGCTGATTGCACAAAAATGCCAAATCTTGTTTAGAGCACAGTTAAAAACAGGAGCTTTGTTGGTCTCATAAGATATAAAACAGTTTCATCTTGGGAATTCAAAGAACCAGAGTGCCCCATGTCATGAAGGCTCATAAAGGCTACTTGAAAGCTATGTGTCTACATTGGAAGACAAATTTGTACCTTGGAAGTAAAACACTATTTGTCACTCACTGTCTGACTTTTTAATGGAAAAAAATACGGTTGGATTAGATGCCAGTGAATATATATAAGGATCAAACCTTGAAATAATAAAATCACACAACCACCACACACTCAAACCTTATAATTCTAAAGGAACTGAAGAGTTGATATCCAAACATTCTTTTTAATGCAATACAAAAGTATAACATAAATAAATTGAAAAGGGAATCCTATCTATCTATATACACTTCACCCTCGATTTGCCGTACCCCTATTTCCCGGATTTTGGATTTCCCGTACAAAATCCGGCGCTGGACATTATTTGGTATTGCCGGAAAAATGCTCGTACAAGTCCGGGAATCAATGATGGAAGTCCGGGTCTTCCCTCCTGTCAGGCCCATTCCTGTCCGATTGGATGGACGAAAATGAAGCAGCAGAGGGGCACAAAATAATGTCTGATGAACAGATAGTGGCATCAGTGGCATCCCACATTTAAAAAGAATGTGATAAAAGAATGTGTTGATTCGCTCCTTAAGTTTGTGGAAACACAATATTGTGTATTGAGTGTCGGATAAGTGTTGTAAAAGTCCGGGACTGCTGCTGAATAATGGTGATTGCCGGACTGGTTATGGTAAATGTCCGGGAAAGGGTAGGGATTGCCGGACTTTTGAGATTCCCAGACAGCCTATCCCCCCCTAATAGTCCCAGAAATTGAGGGTGAAGTGTACCTATCTATCCATCCATCCAAACATCAATTAGTTCGACTCAATCAATAATTCAACTGAATTGGCCAATAATGCCACCATATATTTGACGGCAGAGGTAAACTTGATGCTTTTATGGCACTTGGTACAAAAGTGTTAAACACCACATGGTTGGATATCAGTTATTCATTTAGTTCCATGAGACACTGGTTATTTGATTGATCTGCAAGATCAACAATTTCTTTTATATCATTATGAGATACCTGTCCCATTGGTGTCCACCATCAGGCCCTGGTTGACATGCCGTTGAATGAGGAGAAGAGTTTGCTCAAAAATCTCTCCAGCTCTGGCCTGTTCCACTGTGTAAGGGTCACGTGGATAGCGGAACAATGCCAACAGCTCACCAGGAGTACGGATGGAGCTACAAGAAATAAATATCCAGATATGATATATGAAGAAATATGAAGGAAAATGTCATTATCAACGGTAGCTGTATGATGGACATGGACAGTAATGAATCGCTTGCTAAGACTCTGAGCTAATGATTGGAAGATTATTAGTTCAAATATCAGGACTGCTAGAAAGCCACTGTAAACTATGCCCATAAGCAAAACCCTCACTTGCCTGATTGTTTGCTTGAATTGCTAAAATTGCTTGAATTATCTCAATTGTAGGCTGCGTTGGAGAAAAAGGGGTGTGTGCCAAATAACTAAACACACAAGCAATCCAGATTTCACAGAACCATCATATTTAGCCATCAATTTATGGGTCTTAAGGCACCCTAGCAATCACTCCTATCATAAACCATGAGACAGTTTCTTTTCGGAAAACAAAGGATTCATTCATATTTGGCACAAGAGTTATGTATTAATGCTCTAGTTAAGACAATATATCCAACATAACAGGTTCACACTCACAAACACATATGATGGATTATTACAACATTGAGGGTTCCTTATGCACATATTAGCTTTATAGAAATAAGTGGAGAAACTGTATTATCAGATAAAGCTGTGTAACTGTGATAAAAAAAAAAAAAAAAAGATTTTTAATCCATATGGTCCACAGTAAGTGCACCAAGCCGTTAATTAGTCTGTCAGACCATAAGTGTCCACTCCTTAGAGGTGGAAAACTGACAGAGACCTCAGCCAGGAAGGTGGAGAATACCAAACCTCTGGACAATTAGCACTCATCCTGTGCATTATTAGATTTGAGCTGAAGGGAATGAGCGAGGATAAAGCGCACACATTCTTATGCCTGACAGATTTTTACCAAACCTAGCCACTAACAGTGTACTACGTAAGAAATAATACTGTTATCCTGGATATATGTGGAATATTTTTAAAAAGCAGTCAATAACAACTTATTAATAACAACGTATTATTATATAACAGCATTTATAACTGTTTATAGTTACATTTAAGGCTATGGGACAACTATGAAATCAGTCATTTCCTGTTGTTGCTTGTTATTGCAGCTATAAACAATTGCTCCCCCTCGTGAATTCCATCTTGAAGCTACTGACACATAACACACTCCAACACACACACACACACACACACACACACACACACACACACACACACACACACACACACACACACACACACACACAGAAACCAAAAATCCCACACTGTTCTGTCCTGTAGACTCTCTAATTCCTGGAAACATACTCAAGGTTAAATTTATAATCCCAGAAATGTTAATTATTTCCTGACAGAACGACTGTCCACATCAGTGATTATACTGGATGTTTTTTCTTTATTAAACACATAGTTAAAATCTTTTGCATTAGCTGTCACTGTAGGAATGACTGTTTGCACAGAACAGTCGTGCATCTCTAGAAAGGGTTTTTAATTGTTGTGGTGCTTATAATACCGTTTCTTATTCCATTTTTATTTTATGCTGATACAGTGACTGTAGAAATGGCTTCAGGCATCAAATAAGAAGCCAGCGGAAAAATTAGCAATACTGGTGGCTAGTGTAGTAGCTCCAGCCGAACTAATCCACTTACACTGGGTAACTACTTATTTTCTACATCTCTTTTTTTATCCAAACCTTCTTTTCATCTACCGTGATTGATTTCAACAGTGATTTTTCTCTACGCTGATATTTCCACAATGTTTATTTTCCCATAGTAACCAGTTTTTACTTTTTCTTAAATTTTGAAGGCATGACTGCACTTGATTGACAGAGAGATGCAGAAGACACTGGCTTCGATTCAAACCAGCACGTACTGTGTGTTCATTACATTTACTAACTTATTTAAAATTTTATAACCTTCCCATAGAATGCCATCACAGAACCATTATATACCTATATATATTAATCTTTCTGGACACATGCACAAGGACTATTATTTCATTACTTTTAGAAATAATAAAATCCTGCTAGCTACACAGCCTCATAAGCTAGAAAACGTTATTTCAACATTAATCACATCCAGATATCGAAAGTTGAGTAAAAGTCATCTCTTCATCAGTGAACACACACCAATAACACCAGGGTCTATTTTATTCATAATCTCCCAGATAATAAATTTAAAGGTGCCGTTTAAATATGCACAAGAACTGCATGCAATGTTGTGTTGATGAAGTCATTTTCTTTGTTAATCCAAACAGTTAGACTCCTCGTGAAGATCAAGCTGATCCTTCGGCAATTTCCCGTGATAAGTTCTTCCTAGACATACGTACTAATAAAATATCTCCACATGAAACTATTTAAGCTTTCTGGATCGATGTGCACCAGATTACACTGTAGAAAATGGGCAGGTCTATCAAAAATGAAAGGACACCCCATATATCTAATGCACATGCCCAAGTTGGAGAAAATCACGAGTGCACAGATGTTAGTTGTAAATTTCTTATCACAATGACCTTATTTCGATGTGATAGGACAAAATAACAAAACTGTATCCAGTAATATAGAGAGTTAACGTGCTGAGATCCTAGTCCTGTGTATCAGCTAACAAAAATCTAATCACTCACACCCATAGATCGTGACAGTTGGTGCTCACACCCTAACCGAGACTGAACAAAGTCAGATACTTAGCTCAAATGCTGTTATCTAGCATCATACTGCAGCAGTTATTATTAAATATCAAATAATTTTATATCAAAATCATTATCATAACATGAATAATATTTTAACTTTGGTCAGAACTTATAGAAAGTTCAGAGTTGTCATTAAAAAAATCTTAAGAATCGTATTGTATCTTGTGTAAGCCAAAAGGTTTACACCCCAGTGGCAGCTAAATCAAATCTAATATATTTTTCTGGCCAGGGTCTTCCCTTGATACAACCGCTTGATACTCCCTGATTTATATTGTAGAACTTGTGTTCCTTATGCGTTCACGCTGTTTATATTATAATCTCTGGCAGTTACTTTGGCAGCTCTTTCACCAAAGCAGCACACTAAATGACTTAAACAAACCATCAGCGGTCATTTCCTTAGACACACAAACACTGCACATGTTCGTGAACAGGCTGGCATTGCCTTTTGGCTGCATCACATGTGCAATCCAACAGCTGAGAGAGCTTGTACTGCAGCTTCCTTAACATAACAGTGAGGCCCACCATAAGCCAAGATCAATTCCTCAAGTATTACACTAGCATGACTCATGATAGTAAGAAGAGTATTCATATGCTTAAGTGACGAGATATCAGTAATGATGCTGTGCTCACCCGTCAAACAGGTGCCTCCTGGTGGAGTCTATGGCCCTGTCTATGGTGCGGATGGCCTCATTGAGAGATGTCGAGACAAATGGATCTCCCTCTCTGCTTACCTGCGGTACTGAAGAAGGAAAAGAGAAAAATTATGAGGCAAACAGTTGACTAATTTTATTTGATTATGAGAAAACTGTTGTCTAGACTCTCTTGCACTTTAACCAGATAAAGAGGTTTTTCAAGTGTTTAAAATACTAACTGCTATGTACTTTGGATGAAGGATGAATACCATATGAGGTACAACCAAAAAAATCTCACACAAAAAACAGATTTATAATAGCACCTGCCTAAAAGAAGTGCATCCAAGAATGGGTTTGATAACACTCAAGATAAATCTCAAGGCTGGTTTGATCTGAAAAGAGCATTTCTGATATTATTTGAAATATATAAAATATATGAGTCACATGTTTATATTACTATGCTAGTTCTAACACAGTATCAATTCTACAGTAAGAACAGGGTATGGTGGTACATAAACACATTTTAAATGTGCGTAATTGTGTATATTGGGAGTTTTCAGTGAGATGTTGATAGGAATTAAGATGTTTATAGATTTTTATAGAATTTATGGATTGAGTTTCCAGCGTTAGAGATTTGTAAAAGCTGTAGTTAAATGATCCGACAAGTGAAAGTCTCCAATATGAAGAGTTTATCTGTTTCTCTTAAGCTCCTTTTACAAACAACCATGATTTTTTTTTTCAACTGAAACCCAAAAACTCAGACTTACACTGAATTAATTAATTAATCAATCAATTAATCAATCAATCAATCAATCAATCAATTAGATAGATAGATAGATAGATAGATAGATAGATAGATAAATAAATATTATTAGAAATTTTAAATAAGCAGACAAACTTTCATCAAGCAAAAAAAACATAGCATTTCAGTTGGCAAAACGGAACATGAATTCGCTAAAAGGATGATTAAACTAATGTTGATACCAACGGATGCAGGCGGTGAAAATAAAATTCAGTGTTAAACTTCTTTTGCTCCAGTCCAAATTCGATAAACGCGCTACTCTTATAACACCAGCCTCGGACACCTAGATATGATCTAGATGAGAGATCTATCAGGACCTCTGCCTTTAGGTGGCTTCAGACGGTTGCTATAACTTAAGTAATATCAGGAAGTAAAGTTTTCATAGATGTTCCATAACATTAAAACTATAAAAAACTAAAAACAATTGTTTCTATTTTTTTACAGTAAACTAGTGATTAGTTTCCTGTGGTAGCATTCCTAATCATATTTTATTTTCCTTACTTAAAATGATTCATGAACATTTTTTTCATGTATAGATTTAAAAAACAGCAATTACTCCTCACACAGAGGTGCCGTGGTAATACGAAAACTAATTTGCATATGAATACATGATGCCATATTCATTCATTTATATGTACGAGCACACATTTGCTTTAAAGTATGTAAACGGAGCACGTAATAATTGTACAAGTGCCTCGTTTTATTTTATTCAGATGTTCACTACTTTATATCTGATTTGTTATTTTAATATCTACATACAGCTATTTTTGCTATTAGCTTACCTTATATGATCTGGGGAATTCACAGGCTTTTCAAACTGGCTAATGCAAACTATCAAGTTTATATTTTGGCAGACTGCAATGTAAAAAATTGCTTTTCATTATAAATATATACATATGGTTTTAAACTAAACAAACAAAAACCCCTAAAGCTGGATTTTTTTCATACCTTGTACAGTTAGCACCATGCTAGCAGAAGAGTGTCCAATGGAGTTACGAGCCACACACTCATAACGACCCCCATCAGCAAGACCCACATCCTTCACCTCCAGATCACCATCAGGGCTGATGTGAAACTTCCCGCTTTCAGTCACCTGAACACCGTCCTGCACAGAGTGAGAGAACAATGAGAAAGAGAAAACAATGAAAGGAAAGACATTTGCTTAGAAATACCAAGTGCCACAACAATGAGGATCAGGGTTTACCTTGTTCCAGGTGATGACAGGCGTGGGCTCTCCATGAGTGCCGCATGGAATCTGGACATCATTACCAGACTCCACAGTCATGTCCCTTGGAGCATTTGTGAAAACAGGCGTTACTGATGATTTAAAAACACGTGTTAATGATTACAGTTCGTAAAAGGGTCCACAGTGAATCATATGCAACAAACACAGATTTTAAAAGGCACAAAAAAGAGAAAAAGCTCATTATTATGCATGACTGAGTTACAAAGAATCTTAGCTTTATGTTTTTGCATAGTATTATTATAGAATAAATAAAACTGTTGCACTGTAAATAAGACAAATAAATTACAGAAAGACATTTTGGGCTTCTTAAAAAAATATAAAAAAGAAGAACGGTCTCAGTTCATCCCTCTCATGACTTCCTGTCTTGGCTACTTCAATACAACAGAAATAGAGCACAGGCTTCCTTCTTCCTTAACCACATTTCCTAATACTTCCAATCTGCATAGTGGAAACCCCGAGGAGGTGGAAACTCTACCAAGGCCTGCATGTTTACGAAGGCCGGCATTACGCGCCCACGCTTTGATGTTTGCCTTAACAACCGTCACTACAGAGAAAACATCTTGTCATGTGGGAATTACAAAGCTATGTGCTTTCCAGGGTATTCCATAAGCCTGTAATTTCACTTAAAAGCTGGTTTAAGACTAACACGGACCTCCTGCCTCATGTCTGTTGTTGTGATTTTATGGGGGTATTGTTGCGGTAATTGCCACCCTTTTTTGTATGCAAACGACAAATGAGCTTGAGGGGGTCCCAGTCTTCCTTGCTCTGTTTTAGCATTTAAACCATCCAGAATTAAAATTTAAGATTTCACAGAAGCACAAAGAGCTTATTAAATATTAAACTATCCATTCCGTAATTAAATGTTCCTTTTCCTGATACTTCTAACACCCGAGCTATTACATGGGTCATGGTTTAAATGGAATGCGTGTTTTTGGCCAACTGATCCATCCCTTTATTATAATTTAGATGAAAGATTTCAAATGCCAGTTTGAAATAGCAACACATTGCACTCTTGGCAGTCTTTACTGCTCTAAATAGATTTGATTTTTTAGAATTTAACAGATGCCCTCATCCAACATGACGTACAGCAGCACTTTGTAGTCTCTATCGGAAACATCCTAATGCTCTCACAAAAACATCAGAGACTACATTCAAACTAGAACCTTATACATGAAGAATGTGGGTGTACTCACAATAAAGGCATGGTTGCTCTGTACTACACCTGAGAGCAATTGGGG
>JAQMYF010000023.1:42481237-42503203 GCA_030014195.1 Neosilurus mollespiculum
AAAAAAAAAAAAAAAAAGAAAAAAAAAAAAAAAAAAAAAAAAAAAAAAAAGAAAGTCATGTGAAAATTAGGAATGCCAACCATCACTACTGCAATAAAAAAATCTAACAACTATGACAAGGAGACTGATAGATCTGTATTCAGAGTCAGCTTGTGACAAACCCCTATTTTTGTATTACTTAACTTTGTGAACTCATTTTGTTGTTCTACTTTGAGGCTAGTATCATGATAAGGATGTCGAGTACTTCAAGGCTGCTTTTTCAATAACATCTTGCTCAGCAAACCCAAACACATATGGCACAAACACAGATACCAATGGCTCTGGTTTGAACCAGTTTCTTTTCATGATCCTGGTCATCTACTTGCTCACGTGTAATGGTCAGATGAGTTTTAGGAGTTTTTTCTATGTGGAAGGATGTATCAATCATTTAATGATGAATTATATATGTTAGTGCATCTTAACGTATGCCACTGATTTTACGCTGTTTCCTGCTTTATTCTAATATTATCACAAAAGCCCTAATGATACCACTCCCTGAAGATAAATGAATGAACAAATGAATAAATCTTACATATCTCTTCTTCACAGTCTTGTATGAATCTCTGTATAAAAAAACAAATCTAACAAATGGTCCAAAGGTCTGAGTGATTGGACTAAAGTCCAAGCAAGCAATAGTGAGATGTAAGCGAATACATGTGCCTAAATGTTTTTTTTTTAGCAAAATTACCAATTAACAGGCTGATATCAGCAATGTTTGTAAGTACAACCGCTTAGTTATGGATTAATTTAATATTCAAACTCATTATTTAGGTTTTATTTAAAACTTAACTATGTTGAAATTTGACATGCTAAGTTTTGCTTTTTTTGGTAACTAAACCTAACATGAGTTTTTTAAAGAATTATTTTTAAAGCATTGATTCTGTTATTGTATTATTGTTTTCCAGTCTCTGGTTTGTGTTGGTGTAGTAGAAGCTGTGGGCAGCGGTGGCTTAGTGGTTAAGGTAATGGGTTACTGATCCGAAGATCAGCGGTTCAATCCCCACTATCACCACTGTTGGGCCCAAAATTAGCATGCTGGTAAATTTTATAGTCTCTGGTTTGGAGTGGAAGCTTTGTTACTAATAAAATTAGCAGCACAATAGTATATGCAGGTTATCCACACCATCCACATCATGTTGCTTATGCTGGACCAGAAACTTGCAAAAGATGCACACCTTCCCTATTTAGGACTTTTTGATGGATTATAGGGAATTTTTACTGAAGTTGAAATAAACAATCTAGTTTTCATGTCACTACACCCATCTAAGCATTATTTTCACTGAATAATTATACCCCACTAGGGAGAATGCCTAAAATCTGAGATAGCGAACCAATTAGATCAAGTTCAAGTTCAACTTCTTGAGCTACCACCGTCACAGCTACCAACCTCGTCCTCACTGGACCCTTTGCAGTTTGCGTATCGTCCTAACTGCTCTACGGATGATGCCATCACCACAACCCTCCATCTGGCCCTCACACATCTGGACTGTAAGGACACGTATGTATGAATGCTGTTCATAGACTTTAGTTCAGCATTCAACACAATCATTCCTCAGCAGCTGATTGAGAAGCTAAGCCTGCTGGGCCTGAACACCTCTCTCTGCAACTGGATTCTGGATTTCCCCAGTCAGTCCGAATCGGGAACAGCATCTCCAGCACCACCACACTGAAAACTGGAGCTCCTCAGGGCTGTGTGCTCAGTCCACTGCTGTTCACTTTGTTGACTCAAGACTGTGCAGCAATGCACAGCTCCAACCACATCATTAAGTTCGCCGATGGCACGACCGTGGTGGGTCTCATCAGCAAAAACGACGAGTCAGCTTACAGAGAGGAGGTGAAGCGGCTAACAACCTGGTGTAGAGCCAACAACCTGTTTCTTAACTTCGACAAGACTAAAGAAATGGTTGTTGACTTCAGGACAGAACAGAGCGACCATTCCCTGCTGTTCATTAATGGATCTCTGTGGAAATCGTCAAGAGCACCAAATTCCTTGGTATCCACCTGGCAGAGAACCTCACCTGGTCCCTCAACACCAGCTACATAAGCAAGAAAGCCCAGCAGTGCCTCTACTTCTTGAGGAGGCTGAGGAAAGGTCATCTCCCTCCCCCCATCCTGACTGTGTTCTACAGAGGGACCATCAAGAGCATCCTGAGCAGCTGCATCACTGCCTGGTTTGGGAACTGCACCGTCTCGGATCATAAGACCCTTCAGCAGATAGTGAGGACAGCTGAAAAGATCATTGGAGTCTCTCTTCCCGGACATTTACCCTGCACGCTGCATCCGCAAAGCTAACAGCATTGTGGATGACCCCACACACCCCTCACACACTCTTCACCCTCCTGCCATCTGGAAAGAGGTACCGGAGCATTCAGGCCCTCACAACCAGACTGTGTACCAGTTTCTTTCCTCAAGCCATCAGGCTCCTCAACACCCAGGACTGAATCACACAAAAATCTCTCTCTCCCTCACACACACACACGCAGAACTGTACAAGACTAATAAGAACTGAATGGTACAAAACCCTCTGTCCCTCAAACACATACACATAACTTACATCATTCATTATTTATTGCACTATCTCTACCATGTCATTATTTCATTACGCTGTTATGTTTATATTTATATCTAGGCCTATATTCTATTTGCACTACCTCAACCGATGCTACTCTGTACATCATTTAATTTAATTTTAACTTTATTTCATTTTCATATTCCATATAATCCTGTTTCTTTCTCTTTCGACACTAAGTGTCCCATTCTTGTGTTGTCTTTTTATTTTTAGTACTGTTGTTGCACTGTACTGTCTGTAACAGTCTTGCACTGTTTGCACATAGATGCACACTTTGCACTTTATGTGGCTAAGACAAAAAAATTTGGTCCTAGCGCTGTGTTGTTTTTGTTGTACGAACTTTGATTTGTCCTTGTTGTGTGTTTATGTAGCACCTGGTCCTGGAGAAACGTTGTTTCGTTTCACTATGTACTGCGTCAGCTATATCTGGTTAAAATGACAATAAGGCTTCTTGAACTTGAACAATTAGATATCACCATTCCCAAGTAGTACATACTTATTAAGGTTAACTGCTTAAAATAGACGTTGTTCTTTCGTTTATTTAATCATAACATTGTACATGACACATTAGAAATTTGCACTACAAGCAGAAATCTAAAAAGAAATGGCTGATGACATCATATTTATATATAATATATATACATATATGTTACAGTCAGATTGTGAAGCCAGTCATTTTGCGAAATGACTAAAAGTTTCAGGAATTCCGTGAAATGACTAGGAATATATATATATATATATATATATATATATCTCATTGACCTAATCCACTTTAAATAGAAATATATAACATTATATAAATATACAGATCGACTGTAACATGTGTGTGTGTGTGTGTGTGTGTGTGTGTGTGTATATATATATATATATATATCAGAAGATGATACATTCTTATAACAGATTAGTTAAGATCAGCAGTATTTTTGGTTAAAATTTGAATTAGTTAGAGTGACTAACAAAACAGTTAACTTCATTAATTAGTAAATTGTTTGATATTTTTACAACTAATCGTACATTAAAATTTGTGGTTGTTCTTACTAACAGAATTAGTGACCAAGTCACGTGTTCATCTAAGTGTGCAAAATACAGTGGACTGGCGCGGCTATGTTTGTTGAACCAGATTATTAAAAATGTTAACTGATCTGAATTAGTTCAAATAACTAATGTATAGTTTGGCTAAATATTAACATACAGGTTTAGTTAAATAGTAATAAAATTTGTTAAAACTATTTTATTAGTCATTTGAACTAATCTGTTTTAAGAGTGTAGGTATTAGAAAGTAGAGGTCCATTAAATCATCTCACCGCTGCGTGTCCAGGCTATGAAAGGCTGAGGACTGCCTGTAGCTTCACAGGGGAAATCCACTGTATGGCCTTCTAACACTGTCTGGTCCTTTGGGGTCACAGTGAACTGAGGAACAGCTGCAGGTGAAACACATAGACAGGTGCGACTGATTTATTAGTTAGAGTGAGGCAGCATTAGTTTTAGAAGTGTGAGAATAAACAGAACTGAACCTTTGCTCTTTGCTGTTTTCGTTTATCTTGTTGTCATATAAGTTTCCACTGATGCATGGGACTTCAAAGAACAAAGAAACTCTAATTACTTGTTATTAAAAAATGTTAAAAGTTAAAATCCTTTCTTGGTTTAAGAAAACATTCCTAGAATATGCCCATTTTTATTTGATTCTTTTTCTTTTTCTTTCTTTTTTTAAGTGTGTGTGCACTATCTCAAACAATTATAAACTCTTCTCTTCTCTTACCCTGCACTATGATGTAGGCAGTGGCATGGATGGTGTCCACATTATTGCTGGCGTAGCAGGTGTACTGGCCTCCATCCCCCTGGTTGACATTTTGGATATAAAGCCCTCCTGATGATGTGATGCTGATGCGAGGAGTGTCAGGTAGAGCGCTGCGATCTCCTCTTGTCCACGTCACTCGGGGATGAGGCTGCCCTGTTGCGCTACACTCCAGAGTTACACTCTCGCCCACCAGCACCTCTGTATTCTGAGGCTGGATCACGAAACTTGGCCGAGCTACACAGGATCCCACAGCAGACAAAAACACCATTCAGTTTTCTCAAGGCTGGAAGAATGATTACATGATAACCGGCAGAAGGAAGAACAATGGACTCTTCACATCTAATTATAATCTACTTATTAGTTTCTGGCTATAAATAAGAAAATTCGAGTTCATTTTCCCACTTTTAACAACCACTGTAAACTCGGAACAGATGAGACACATCTGTTTGGTATTTGATTTATATTTCACTGACAATTCGTCTTTAAACTGGTTTCATTGCTGGCTTTTTGTAAAACAAGACACCTCATCAGATTGCTAAACAGAGAGGGAAAATAAGAGATATACGAAAGCCTGTAAATCTCACTTCCTCTACTGACGATTTGCTTTTACTGAAATCATTTTAATAAATACATATGATCAGTCAAACCTTAACAGAAGACCTGATACAGAAGCTGAGCTGACTCATATTACTGAACTTCTTCCAGCATTTTTAGGTGTTAGGACTATTCACTTCAGAGTCTGAGGTGTATAATTATTTTTATACTTATTTTAGAATATACTACACAAGAACATAAACAAAAGTGAGCTAAAGCAAGGTTTCTATATTTATGTTTATACAGTTTAAACATGATAGAGGCAGGTCAGGTGACCTCCGTGCACCCAGAGAGACCTATTCACTGGCTAAGCTTAATGGCAGCCTATGAACTCATTCAGAGTGGAAGCGATTGGGAACAACAGCAACTCAGCCACAAAGTGGTAGGCCAAGTAAAATGACACAGCGGGGTCAGCGAACGCTTAGGTGCATAGTGCACAGAGGTCAGCAACTTTCAGCAGAGTCAATCGCTACAGACCTTCAAACTTCATGTGGCCTTCAGATTAGCTCAAGAACAGTGCGTTCAGAGCTTCGTGGAATGGGTTTCCATGGCCGAGCAGCTGCAGCCAAGCCATACATCACCAAGTGCAATGCAAAGTGTCAGATGTAATGGTGTGAAGCACGCCGCCACTGGACTCTAGAGCCGTGGAGATGCGTTCTCTGAATTGATGAATCATGCTTCTCCATCGGCCAACCTGATGGACGAGTCTGGGTTTGGCGTTTGCCAAGAGAAAGGTACTTGTCCTACTGCATTGTGCCAAGTGTAAAGTTTCGTGTGGGGTTGTTTTTCCGGAGCTGGGCTTGGCCCCTTAGTTCCAGTAAAAGGAACTCTGAATGCTTCAGCATACCAAGAGATTTTGGACAATTTCATGCTCCCAACTTTGTGGGAACAGTTTGGGAATGGCTCCTTCCTGTTCCAACATGACTGCACACCAGTGCACAAAGCAGGGTTCAGAAAGACATGGATGATCCAGTTTGGGGTGGAAGACCTTGACTGGCCTGCACAGATTCCTGACCTCAACCCGATATAACACCTTGGGGATGAATTAGGGCGGAGACTGCGAGCCAGGCCTTCTTGTCCAACATCAGTGTCTGACCTCACAAATACACTTCTGGAAGAATGGTCAAAAATTCCCATAAATACACTCCTGAACCTTGTGGAAAGCTTGCACAGAAGAGTCGAAACTGTTATAGCTAGGTGGGCCGAAGTCATATTAAACCCTATGGATTTAAAGGGGATGTCATTTAAGTTCATATGCGTGTGAAGGCAGATGAGCGAATACTTTTGGCAATATACTTGTTCACTTTTTTTCACACAGGGCCATGTAGGTTTGGATTTTGTTTCTCCCTTAATAATAAAACCTTCATTTAAAAACTGCATTTTGTGTTTACTTGTGTTGTCTTTGACTAATTTTTAAATTTGTTTGATGATCTGAAACATTTCAGTGTGACAAACATGCAAAAAAAAAAAGAAATCAGAAGGGGACAAACATTTTCACACCACTGTAGTATAAGTAAACTGTGCTCCATGGTGTTTGAACTCTTTTAACATTTAATATGTATTACATGGAAACATACAGAAAAAACTAAACAAAAAGTGTGATAATGATAACACCGTCTGCTCCAAGTGACTGATAAACACCGAGAAGCCGTTGTTTTGAATCAAGCAAGTTACCCTAAAAAAATCTGCTGCAATGTGGTCTGTGTGTGCTAGTTAATAGTAGATCAGTATTCTATTATTCTAAACTGTGGGAAACATTAAAATAAACACCCCTCTATGAGAAAACCTTTAATTTATACTTTAAACTGGGTGCCAATAAAACACTAGGGTGATACCCACTGTGTTATAGAAAACAGATTTCAGTAAGAAATCTTGAGAAAGAGAGAAACAATAGCTTCTCACGAAACAGTTTTGGATTTGTAAGTAGGACAGTCATATTAAAGAACGAGGCTTACATGGTGTGCCAAAGTAACGTAAGGTGACCTCTACTGTTTTGACCTCGCCGGCAACATTTTTGGCCATGCACTGGTACACGCCCTGGTCAGTTTCTCTGGTGTCCTGAATCATCAGGGTGCCATCTTCCAGAAGATTCAGGCGCGAGTCATCTTGCATGTTAAGGGCGTTGCTTTAAAAACAAAATGAGTTTAGGCACAATACACTCTGGCATGAAACCAAAATATTAGCTCTGGAAACAACATGCAGCATGTCCAAAATGTAAAAAAAAAAAACAAGCTACAACAAAAAACCCAGCAATAATTAATTCTTTCTTAGAATAAAAGTTATTCTCACTTATTTCTCAGCCAGATGATCTGGGGTTTGGGATTGCCCTCCGCCCTGCATGTGAAGTACACGGTGTTCCCTGAAGTCACGTCCACATCCTGTGGCTCAGTTGTGATCCGAGGAACCTCTACAGGCATGTCAAACAAAAGTGGGGTAGAGGTATAGTGGGGAGGGGTAGGAATGGTGTAGGAAAGGAAAAAAATACAGGACAGAATATTGTTAGTAGTGTCAAATTAGTATGCTTCAGACAGAATTGGACCATAGAAGGTTGACTTGTACATGATGTCATAAAAGCTGGACGTCTAAGCAGGGCACTATAATGTCTCGGCACAAGACCAGACCAATGGAGACTGCACACATGCCAAGGAACTCTGTATCTTTACAACCATCACAATTTGCACTAAAACTGTTGTATGGATAAGAGAATAAGCTGCTAAAGCCATGGCTTTTCTTCATTTGAGCATTTCTATGAATAAAAGACTGTTTTATAGTAGTCCGTTATCACATTATTAAGATTAAGTACAGAGGTTTTACACATTTACAAATCTGACTGTCTGGACAGGCAGAGAGAAAGTTGTTCAATACAAATCAGAAATGGCATACGGAAATATGAGCCAGCGTTCAGTCCTTCATAAATACAGACCCTTTCTGTCATGTTAAAGTGCCACTTACAAGATGCTGAAACACAACGCAGCCAATGGTGTGTTCATATTCATTTGGCATCCTTCCTTTCCACTGCACTACACACCACTCATTAACGCTTTATGACATTGTAATTACAGCTCTGTTTGCCAGCCACACTCAAACTGCCACCATTCCACACCACATGCGCTTGAGTGGCAGTGCCACACCGAGCCATGATGTGTTTTTACAGCTGCTCCAGCTCCCTGTGTATCATTCCTGAGCAGAGAGGGGGAGACATTCCAGGGCAGAGCATGTAGAGGCATTAAGAGATGGTTTACACCAACAAGCCAGAGCAAGTTTGTGGCAAATTAGCCGCAGTAGTTTGTGGCTTCTTTTGTAGTACATAGACTGCTGCCGTGTACTTAAAGAGCTGTGGATTACATAAGAGAAAGCCCTAAAGCTTTCTGGCTCATTTTTCAAATGAAACAAGAAGAAACTTGCTTAAGGAAGCAAAAAAAACACATAAATAAATAAATAAATAAAAATAAATTACAAAATAAATAAATCCCATTCACCCCACACCTGAGTAATATGAATAAGCATGACGCTTGGCCTGCTATGCTGCTGAGAGCACTGCCTCCCTGTAGGACTGACCTTCATTTATTTAGCAGATGCCTGAGGCTCAGGGAGTTACATCTGACCCACTACTCATTCTGGCAGAACATTCAACGAGTAGGAGGCTAAATACATTAACAGTGTTACATCTGGAATCTCACTTCTTATCTTGCATTTATACTCGCAAGAAACATGTTGCTAAAATCAATCTCAAGTTCTAACTCTTGAGTGGAAATACTTCTTCATCTATAACTGCCCAGTCTGCAGTATCACTTATGTACCACATCACTGTGGGTTAAACTGCATTTTAACTATTACATTTAACTATTTATACTTTTTCACACCAAACATGGTTGAATTAGAACAAGCTGGACATGTATTAGATCCATTGTACACAAAACTTAGTGGATTTTGTCACAAATCTCAATTCTAAATTAGAATTATACTTGTAATCTTGTATAATACAATACAATACAATACAATACAATACAATACAAACCAATTATAATATATTATAATAAGCAATTATTCATAAAACGGTAACGTGGATGGTCCCACGGATGGAACATCAATAGCCACTGAGCCTGGTACCTCCGATAACTCTTAATATACTATATACACTATACAGGAACATAAAAAATTTCTGCATAAGTACTGTATAACAGCGTCTCTTTAACTCTCTTTAAACATTTTAGTATGTACACTACACAGAAACAAAGAAAAACAAATTAAAACAAGATTTATATAGTTTCTTTTACACATTTTAACCATAAAGGAGGAGGTCAGATGAGTTCTGTGTGGCCTGAGCCAAGATAAACACTGTATAGCTAATGGTGTCTCCTTATAGCATACTCATCCAGAGTTTAGTAATGTAAGTAAACCGGGCTCCATAAAGGTGTTATGGTATATACTACACATGAATCACACTAAAACAAGATTTTTATAGTTTACTTTTCCATTTTAAAGTATGACAGTGATGATGCCCCTGCTCCAATTGACCATGACAAACTGTGAGAGCCTGTCAAGTTGATTCAAGCATCGTCCAATCATTTTTTTAATCCCTTGATAACGGACCAGTCAGATTACAGAGTTCTGATGTAGCATAGACTAATTTAATATAACATGACATAAAAACATAGTATTAGTAGTATCAGTGGTCAGCACAAGTGGACACTGACTAGGTTATTTGGCCATTTATTTTCAGTTACATGCCCGATAATTTAATTACCATAGCCCGTGAACCTGCGTGAATTTATGTGCTGTGCTGCTACCACTTGACCGGCTAACTGAATAATTGGATGAATAACCAGGTATTCCTAATTATCTTACCACAGTTGAGCTCCTCTGCAGTGAGGGTGGCCACAGATCGGCCATGCAGGCGGTTGGGGTATTCACACGTGGCAGCAGCCTGGGCATTGCCGGATTCGGCGTACTGCTTAAGTAGGTCTGCCAGCCATAGAAGCTCACAGTCACAATTCAGTGAGTTTGAATCCAGGCGCCTGGGTAGGGACACACCAATTTTATTTAAACTTATTTTAGTTAGATTTTAGTAGCTGGCTATGTAAATGGTTTCCAATTTGCACACTGGTAAAAAACAGAATTGCAAATAAACATTGTAAATGTAATGAAAAGACTAATTATGTCAATCCTAAAAAATATTTTTAAGAGGCAAATGACACTTATATCTCTTATATTTTTACAGTAATTAAACTTTTAAAATCAAAACATCCTTATAAAACCTTCCACTGATTCTGTTTAAGGGCTGTTTCACAAGCAGGGTAGACTTTTTGGGTTCTCAGTAGCTCAAAAATAAAACTTCTAGTTTTTGTGGTTTCTTGTTACCAGTCAACACCTTAGAGACTAGAATATTTTTGTGAAATATCACAGCTACAGGTCTAATGGTGTCTAAATTACACTGGGTGAAAGTATAACAGGTACAGGGTCTCTAAAATAAGTACATATGCTTGTATCAGAATAAGGCATACAAAAATATGTATATATGTACATAATTGTATTTCAATTAGCCTGAGATGGACTAACATTAATATATTACAATATATTAGCAAAAAGAGAAAATTGTTTAAGTCAAACTAAAGTTTTTACAGCATATTTTCCTTAAACAATAATAGTAACAAAGGCTTACACATGTGGAAAATGCACAGATGATGCTATACATTTCTGTTTAACTGTATGTCTGTAAATACTTTCTGGATAGGACATATTTTGACACATGACCTGGCAGCACCACTTGTAAATTCACAGCATTAAGAATAAAAGCTGACTAAACACATTATCTAAGCAAGTTTTAGGCAGCATTAGTTGTATATATCATTAACTGCAGTAACAAACAGCATCAGTGACAATCACTGTGGTTTTCCGGAGAAGACACTTTTTGACGGACATGCTTATCAAGCTGATGTGGAACTCTGTACCGCAAGTATTTCATATCCAATGCCAATTATATTTTTCAGCAAGCTATAGAGTACTATGCTGCTTTAGAAAAAAGCAATTAATATCTGAAAAAATCACTTCTGTTCTCCAGATGTAATGTCTACTTTCCGGAGAAGACACAGGACAAAGGATCCCAAAGCCACTTAGATTATAAATAGAGCTTACAAGCAGCAGAACATCTTTCTAGGTTGTAGGAAAATACCCCTTCAAAAATAAAGGTTAGTAATTAGGAGTGCAAGTCAGAATTTTACCAGGTAAAAGCTACTATTTTTATTACAGTAGAGAGTATTGAATTCTGTACTTGGTCAAAATATGAGCAATATTTTCCTGTAATAACACTATTTATCAGAACTGAAAAAAGATTTCACTAGTGCAGCTGGGACTACTCTTCCTCTATACAACAATAAACAAGAGACAGTCATAAAGTATACAAGTGTCTACTTAAAGGGGTCCCTTGTATAATTTAAAAAAGACAACCCTGACCATGAAACAGCCCTTACTGAATTATAATCTCTAAATGTCAGGCTTCTTAGTGGAATTACTTTGGTTCAGTAGGACTGTGACTTGTTCCTGTGATCAGAATTTGAAAAAAATTAGCTGCCATTTTGTACATTATCTTAACTCTCAGTATATGAGTCTGCCCTGGATTATGTCACCCTCCTCTTGTGTGCTGTTTTGCATTTGCTCTGAGCACTCACAGTCTCTTCATGGACTGTAGATGTGAGAAAGTCCCCTGTGCAAGGTGTGTTATTCTGTTGTTGTGCAAAAACCTGTAAAAGCCCAACATAATAACAAAAGAAATGGTATCAAGAACTGTGTGTAATCATTTCTCTCCACATATAAGACACCCCAAACACCAAGATGGAATCCTATCTGATTATTTATAATATTATGTGACTAAAGCCCCCATCACAAACAACCCACATGTTTTTTTTTGTGTTAAATTTAGCGGTGCTACAACAGAAGGGACTGACGTAGGGTGAGATGGATTTGAAAGCTGTAAAGTCTCGTTCACATGTAAAATATGTGTTGTAGCGGAGCTCCAGAACAGAGCACCATAGTTATAGAACATGTCTTAGATGGTTGTCCCATGTCCATATAATGTCTGCGCCTGCCTACCACAGAAAATCCAATAACCCTGCCACGCTGCTTATTTGATGATGATTGGCTATTATGTATCACTGACTTGCATAACAACTGGCAGTAATAATAATAATAATGATAACAGATTTATTATTATTAATAAAACTATAACCTAAAAAGGAGGCTCATACACCACAGCTCAGACTCATGCAGAATAAAAATCATACAGTCTAACTCAGGTATGCAGACAGGCTTGCAGGTGAATAAATTGTCATGGAGCAAATGACAAAATCAGAAGCTTTATAGAACACAAACTCGTTAAATAGACACTTTAACAACAATTGTAAGGAAAAGCATGAAAAGCAAACCCAGGCTTGGACACTTATCAATAGAAACATCTATCGGGAGCTCCGCTTTTTGGAAGTGCCTAAATCTAGATATTATGTCTGTTGTGGGGAAAATAAGTCTGGTCTATAAGTCAAATCGGACATTGTTTAATGTCATATGATACACATGGGTATATAAGAATTTCTGTGAGTTTAATGTAGGACAATCACATGACTCTTGAAAGAAAACCATACAATTCTGAGCGGTTGAGATGTATATCATAACACAGCTCTGGGACATCATAAAGCATCGCACAACAGACCTAGGAAATGGACCCGACGTCAAGAATTACCTAACAGATGGAAAAAAAAAACTTTAAACAGGTTTATGACGGTTCTACAGCAGCATCTTTCATCATACAACAGGCGAGTTTTGAACAACCTGCCCACAACTCTCTTAGAAATTTGCCCAACTTTTTATTGTGGACCTGTCGTGTGACGTATGTGACAGGGCTTAATAAACATTGCATAAATCCCCATCAGCGCTTAAACTCGAGCAGCGGACACCTTTGCCCACAGTATTTACAGGTTATTTTACAGTGCATGCATACATGACAATAAATACATCATAGACTCTTGAGTAACATTCACACCGATCCAAATAGTTCCTTAATCTGCTACAACAGCAGATTACATATCGACCAATTAATAGAAATATGATGCATAAATACAATGTCAAAAGCTTGTTAGTGCTCTAGTCCCGGCTGTGATGACCATATGCTCCCTGAAAGCCCAGTCCTCAGAGACTTTCTTATTTTACACAGGAAATAATATGACTTCTTTCCCAGAGTTTGTGTAATCATTCCGTCACTCTTTACCAAATATGTTCTGGAACTTCAAACAGCATCCATCATCGATCATTTATTAGTATTAAAAACAGATGGCCATGCTCACTGGATATTAAGAAACACTGCCATCTCGCATTAAACACAGGCTGAGCTGAGAGACACTTCCTTGTTCTATCTGGCATAAGGCCCACGAACACACTAACCTAGAAAAATACTTCATGCTAATATGTCTGGAGGAAAAAAACCCTACATTTTTTGTTATACACACTTCCTGCACCTGGGATCTTTGAGAGTCCTCTCTCTCTCTCTCTCTCTCTCTCTCTCTCTCTCTCTCTCTCACTCTTTGTGTTCACCCAGGTGGCTCCTCCATCCTGCTCTCGAAGGGAGTGGAAAAGAAGGCTGGATTCTGGCACGTCACCCGTAAATAGAGGTTGAATAAAAGAATCAGAGCAAATACCAAACTCCAAACATCTGGTATGAAATCCAAGAGGAGGAGGTGGGGGTTGGGGAAAGAGAACTTTTCCAGTGGTCATCTTCCCTGCAAGTCTGGTTCATGTATAATTTTGGGTGAAGCAAGCCAGGACTTTCATTAGCATACACCACAATTCCACAGATACAACAATAAGCATTGATCCCTCTATCCCAAATGTAAGAAGTGATAAAACAGAGCTTTATAAAGCCTCCTCAAGGCGGTTTCCATTAATAATCACAAAAAAATTCCAACTTTTGTGAAGGGATAAACACAGAGATTGATTTAAAGAATTGTCGCTGCAGCATTTACAAGAATGTAAGAACAGAAACCTACTCCGGTATCATGTTGGAGGCATTGTGTGCATTTCACTTCACTCTCAATGCCAGGGCACTGTCACTGCAAAATAAGCAATATGATCACCACTACTATTACCATGAATAGAGGTTACATAGTGGGTTAGATCAACCTCATGCATCTACATGACCACTTTGATCTGCAGGCCAAAGACTCGTTAACATGATAAAAAAAAAAAAAAAATTAAATCAATCCTAAAGGATGAATGTCATGATATCCTAGAAGCACTCACAGCCGTTCCAACTTGGGCAAGTGAACAAAGCACTCGGGTTCTAACGCTTCAATGTTGTTGAAATGAAGATATCTGGAAGAAAAGAAAAAAGTGTCATAGTATAAATACTGTACATCCATTTATTACAGGAACTTTTGCTGTTCTGAAAATGTTGTGTTCCAAATGTCCTTTATTTCTATTTTCAGCATACATATTTGATAGGCATATGGAATTTTACTAAAAAACTAACACACCCATGAGAAATTCATAAAAGTTTCACCATTTGCTTAAAAAATAGAGAAAATTGTGAATGAAGTCTGGCAATTTTGCTCATTCCTAGTCAGCATGTTTCTGTACCTGACATGCAGGGTTTACCTCAACAGACAAAAATAAATAATTAATGTCTGTTATGTTTCATAAAAATAGTCAGTGATGTAAAATGAAATTTCATAACACTTGATTATTACATAGGGTGGCACAGTGGCGTAGTGGTTAGCATGTCCGCCTCACAGCAAGACGGTCCTGGGTTCGGGTCCCGGGCTCAGCAAGAACTGTGTAGAAACAAGAACGGTTCTCTCCCGTGCTTGCATGGGTTTATTCCGGATACTGCGGTTTCCTCCCACAGTCCAAAGAATGCTTCAAATTGCCCCGAGTGTGAACAGGTGTATCCTCAGGTGTGTTGGCTGGCCCTGTACTGATTCCGATTTGTTCAGGGTGTATCCAGTCAGTGTCAGCTGATAGACTCGAGCCTCCCCACAACCCAAGCAGGAGTAAATGGTTTGGCAAATGAATGAATGACTGTTAGCGGTTGTATTAGCTGAGTGCGCTGAGTGTTGATTTCATTTACACATTATAATGATGCTGATTTAAGCAAATGAACTTGGCAGGCTTATATAAAATGCAAAATAGCTTCCAATCTTAGGGAAAGAGAGTAAGTATTTAAAAGCTAATTAAAATGACTTGATGTGATGTAAAAACTAATACGCAAAAACCCCCATAAGTAATTACAATTTTTAAATCCAGAACAACAGTCGAATCAATAAACAGCTACTCAATTTTTTTATATCAGACAGGTTTGAGCTGACAGTAAAAAGAATGTGTTGATTATATGCTTTTTTGCCCTGGTTTGTCTTCATCTAATGATTCTGAACTGAAAACATGATAATAGCCCACAGGCATCTGCAAAATAAGTTGTGTTAGAATTATGTTTGACCTGCTCATTCATATTTGAGGTTACAAAGACTTTTCCTTTGCTGGGAAAAGTAATGATGCCAAAAATAAATAAATAAAAGACCAAAAGCAATAAACAAACACATAATGAAGGCCTAAATAATCATGAGGTTTAAATATGTGGTCAAAAGGCACAATACAAAAGTGTTTGCTCGGTTGTCTGGAGATTGCAATTACGAGTTCCAGTGATATCGCAGCCATCCATGGCTGGAGGTCCAAGAGACTAAAACTGGCCATGTTCTCGGTGTAAGAGGGATGGCCAGCTTTCGCAACCACAATCACAGTGAAACTAGTCAATGGCAGGCATGTATGTGGAAGAAGGTAAATAGCACTTTCTATTTAATGCTGCCATTTGATGGTCAAGGTTAAATTAGAGATACTGTATATGGAGAGAAAAGCCAAAGCCATATTTACTAATAGCGAACAACTATTTCAACTACTACTACTACTACTACTACTAACTTCTAGGGATGATTCTATTACACTACTACTATTATCCCTATCACAGCTGCCAACGCTATTATTAGCAGAGCTCACGCCTTTTTAATGGCTTGTACATCCTTTAATCCACCCCATATTCGTATCTTGATCTGGATTGGCTGTTCACTCTATGGCTGTTACTTGATGAGTGCTAACATCTGAGAACGCATACTAAGACAGTTTTTGAAAACTTATTATATTTGTCATGTTTTATTTACTTTTTTTAACATCTAAATTACAAGAAATTAAAGTAACAGCAACAGTATTTTTGTCAAAGCATCTACTGATTTTTCCCGAGCACATGGCTTACACAATCGACAGCATAATTAATTAATTTTGAATGGAAAAGAAACACAGCCCACAAAAATCTTATGGGAGCTCCACTTTTAGGCAGTGCCCAAATCTGTATTTGTGACCCGCTCCAGAATAATACAGATTAAGTCGCAAGGTAGTCTATTGAGTTAGAGCCAAAGTTAAAAATGGCTTACCTGAAAGGAAATGCGATATCGCCAAAAATACCTCCTTTAAGTATAATCTTTAACATGACCAATTTCAAATATCCATATACACAGTCTATCCATGCTAAAATGCTTGTTTAAAAAAGGTTCAATATCCAAGATGATGAAAAACAATGGAAAAATCTACTTATTTTGCCGATTTTTAAACTGCTTTTGCGATTGCTCAGGGTATTTCCCTATTGTCCATATTCGGTACCAGAAAACTGTACCTACTCACAGAATCCCAGAAGGATTCCACGAATCATAAACTGGTAAACCAATAAGAAGCCTCAAAACAGACATTACTCGGGGTAAATAGAACTCTGTTGCTAGGGAAACGGTAGTAAGACCGCCCTGATTGGTCAATAGTTTGGTTGCTAGGGAGTTTCAAATGTAGACATTCAGAAACTAATTTTTTGTCTGCAATTAATATTTTTTTCAAAAGTAGCATTTCCTTATTAGTAGCATACAAAGTGATGTAACTCCCTCATTTTATCGATGCTATAATCATGTATTATACCTTATTTTAAAGCATATTAAATTCTCTTTCTAAATAAATGAATATCTCAGTATGTCCATTTTCCTACTTAATCCATATTATGCTGAAATGGGTCACATATTACTGCAACTACTATTTCTATCAGAACTAGTATCACCAATACTCCTATTACTACAACTAATACTACAAGTAGTCTCTTGTAGTTAGATGAGAGGCCCTGAATAATGCATGTTTTGTCACGGGGACCAGATGAGTATGTTCCAGAACATAGGGGTCATGGGTCAACTATACAAAGACAGCTCGCTGCATATGCTGCATGCATGTCATTAGCAAGGTGCCCAGGCTTTAGTGTTACACACTGCTGTCAAAACAATAATCCACTATTAAATATATTATATATGTGTGCATGGCCCTGCGATGGCCCGGCGAGCTGTCCAGGGTGTACCCCGCCCTCGCCCAGAGTCGGCTGAGATGGGCGCCAGCCTCCCCGCGACCCTAATTAGGAATAAGCAGTTCAGAAGATGAATGAATGAATGAATATATGTGTGCATATATTACAAATATGATATATGCATACAGTATTACATCTGATCATTTTATACTTTACACTTTATTATATAAAGTGACCTTACTTGTGCTTCAAAGTCTTTTCAAAAGTTGATAAATAAATAAATGGAAAAAAAAAATAGGAAAAAATTAAAAGGTTACTTACAGTTGTTCTAGAGAGTTAAGTCCCTTGAATGCTTGCTGGTCTATTGACTGGATTTCATTCTTGTACAAATAGCTGTATAGAGAAATAAACCGGTTAACATGTTAGAAACGCTGGAGCTGTTAACTAATGTAAAGATACTGATTTTATAAATAATTTCACTGATCATTCTAACTTTGGATATATAAGAGCTGTTTATTATTGCTGTTACATTTGCAGGCTCTAAATAATCCTGTGATGCATTTCAAGCTTTGGGGAATTTTTATTTATATATAAATAAAAATGATCACAGTTAACAAGCAGAACAAAAGCCAACATTTAACAGAAATGTGAGCATCTATCGTCTGTGAGCTGACAGGACAGGAGGGTTGATATACTGTCTGCAACTGAAATGGTTTGCTTTATCAATCAGTGTGGAATGTGAAGGGGTGACTGCACACGTGAACATGGACGTTTGATGTTGGCAAAGCAGAGATGCACCATGGGAAACAGGAACTCATACTATGAGTCGATCCTTTAGGGAATAGGCATTACTGCAGTCAGCTGTTCAGGGTAATATAAGTATTCTTGAAGTCTGGCTGATGATTTCCCTCATATTACATTACAAAAATACAGTTCAGTCATTCTCCTCAGCTGTTCAGTGTTTGGTCAGGTGATCTAAATATTCTGAGAGCCTGAAGGACTCCAATAGAATATACTTACTCCAATAAAATATACTTATACTCTGCACTGACACAGCAGCTTAAAGAATTTGAACTAATAACCTTCAAACTGCACTACAGTGCACACTGCATTATACTGTATATACAGTGTTCGGATGTCACCGTGGCTAAATTCAGCCAAAATGCCACAAAAGCTCAAAACTACAAAACCCAAATTGGGATTTGCTTCAAATAACATACCCATACATACATACACAACATATTTCACCAAGAGAGCATGGACATGTCTTGCCTAACTGTGTAAAAAGCCTTTTTAAGAAACAGTGTGCATACGCCACTTGGTGTCTAGTAATCTGGAAGCTTAAAGGTCAGTTATACGCATTTTCAGACCTTTAGTTTTCATTTCGTACACCATTGGTGCAACAAAGGATGTTTTGATTCCTAATCACTTCAGGAAGCTGCTTTCCCATCTTACCCTAAAACCCTGATTCTGCATATGTGCACTAGGTAGCCTGTTTGGCTTCCTCCTCACATTTATGTTCTTTCCGCTCTCTGTTCCTACTCTGCTCTGGTTGGTTAACTAAAAACTCCATGCTTAGAATGTGGGGATGCAGGCTGGGATGAACGAAGATTCCATTGTGTATGGGGAGGGGCAGTGGGGGAAGGCTAGCTAATCAGAAGGCCCAAGACTGTGCACTGGTAAACCCAAAAAATACAAAAGAAATAATCGGTGAAACCTTGTGGGGTGGCATGATGGCATAGTGGTGAGTATGTCCACCTCACTGCAAGAAGGTCTGGCTCGGGTGTTTCTGTGTCATGATTTCATGTTTTCATTTCATAAGTTTCAGGACATTCTTCTTCTTCTTCTTCTTCTCAAGCAAGCATGGCAATGCTTGGTGCGACAAAACAAACTTTGATTCCAAAACCTTCCCTACTGTTTGATAATCCCAAACAAAGTACATTTTCTATTGTCTGACCCAAAGTGGACTTAGCAACTACACACCTGGGCTTTACTGCTACGTTTCAGTCATGCTCGTTTACATTATACTCCTCTCTCAGGTTCCCTCTTGCAATCTCATCAGCTGTTGGTCCTCCCTGTACTCATTTCCATTCACAGTACATTTCACACTGCGGGAATTGGTTGTCACAGTTGGATCCAGATATTTAGCCTGCTAGATATCATTCAGCATCTGTGATGCATCAGCGACACATCAGCAGCGGCTTGTTAATTAGCCTCCAATCTGGGGGTTTTCCTCTGCGACCTTCAAAAACTGTGACTGGAAATCCAGAGCTAAAATGTCGGAGTGAACTCGGTATAAATGTCACCAAAACCTTTGCTTGGTAAACTATTTTCCTTAAACACTAAACATCATGATTTAATCAAGCTGTTGGACAGCCTCATAAAAAAGGCACACTGACATAAACCAGATCCGGTTAGCTAGTAATATGATGGTGTCTGTTCAAATGTCTAACGCTCCTTCACCACTGTAATCTTTAAACATATTCCTGCCATGTTGGAAAAAAAGGAAAAAATAAAAAACCCAAAACAAAAACCACGGTTCATTATGATGTTATAATATGAAAAGTATAACAACAATTTTTCTTGTTAGTACAACAGGCAAACATATCACTTCATGAAACACTTTTCATGTTATAAAAATACACTGCTTATGTTTTTATTTTTATTTTTTATGTAAGTTATTGTTCTTGATAAGTATGTAACAAAATATTTCAATACAGTTTGATAACGTGTGTTGTTGTAATGTCAAATGTTTCATATTATAATAAGATTATTTATTTTTACCATGAAACTCATGCTTGAATGAAGAGAATGGATAGAATGAGGAATATGGCGGATTTACAGGATTTAATTAAGTTCTACAAATTTTTGACTGATTCTGTTATTATTGAGTATTACTCATTTGCCAAACCGCTTACTCCTACTAGGGTGGCGAGGAAGCTGGACCTGGGCGAAGACGGGTGCACCCTGAACAGCTTGCCAGTCCATTGAAGGGCCAACACACAAACATTCACAGTCATGGTCTCACCTAGGGGCAATCTGGAACAGACATTTTGCCTAATATTGTCTTTGGACTGTGGGAGGAAACTGGAGTTTGTGGAGGAAGCCCACACAAGTGTGGGTAGAAAATGCAACACTCACTATACTGCAACACTCTAATACATATACGTATATCGTTCGGACTCAATGCAGCACTGATGTCCCTCTTTTTTTGTCGCCTAAATGATCTGAAATTATAGCCCATGTTAAAAAATCCTGGATTTAGTTAATTAACACTTAATTTAGCAGTTATTTCAAGCCATTTTGAAACAAACCCACATAGAAGAGGTGATGTTTTGTGCTACTGCATGAGTCATTTTTACAATTTGGTGAAGTCAACTTGAAAGAGTCTTTTCCAAACCACAAGCTGTGGAATTTCGGAGCAGGGGCATAATGATATGGGATGTAATAGTAGAAGGAATTCTAATGCCTGGATTGGATTTATTTAACTAAATGTAGCAGTATTTGAAGTGATCTGGTTGGTGACAGAAACAACTTAATTTACCAAACTAACTCACTTTAAAAAATTGACTTAATGCTGTCTGCTAAAAACAAACAAGAACAATTCAACTGTAGCTTGGGCAAAAGGTGTTTCTGGTGATTATATCATTATATTTCCTAATTTCCTAAGCAGATAGTACCATTTTGTACAATTGGGTGTTCAAAGGCCAATATCTGACAAAGTGACCTAAGAATGAACTTCCTAACCTGCATTTTTTTTTTTTTTTTTAAAGCTGGACACTTACTAATTACACTCAGCAGTAAACACTTAAAATACCCCTCCAGTTCCAAGCACCCAGAGCACCACTCACTGTGAACAACATCCTCGCCACTACAGACCGCATCCCAACCAAAAAAAGGATTTAGCCGTAGAAATACCAGGATCTAGAAATATATTACTTAAAAGCTAGCTGACTGCTTAGCTAGCTTGAAAAGGTCTATATGTACTGCATATGGGTAGAATTTCAAGTAATTTCAAGGAATGCAGAATAACATTCTATAACTTCCTTGTGCAGTGCCTGTTTTACTGGATGTATAAAGAAATCTTAAATCAATTGTTGCAACTATCTTATTTAACAAAACATCTGTACAGTTTATCTGTCAGTGTCAGAGGCAGCTGCAGCTAATAACTATTGACTATGAGTGAGAGGTGGAGAACACCTTGAAAAGATCGCCAATGAATCACAGGGCTAATACAGTGCCATCCAGCCATTCACACTCCTATGAATGGTCATTTTATTCAATAACTGTTCTGAATTATATTTTTAATAATTTAATGATACATTTCTGAGGGTTTGGTAGGTTTTATAAGCTACCCACCTTTCACAACCCTATATAATATATTTTAGGAGCACTGTGGATTTATGTACTTAATTTGTATGCACTTAAATAAACAAACAAACAAACAAACAAACAAACAAACAAACAAACAAATGAATGAATGAATGAATGAATGAATGAATAAATCAATAAATAAAAATAAAAATAAAAATACGGCTTAAGAAGCACTGTGCTATACTGGAAGCATGAATTTAAAGGAAACGTCCTTAAAAACACCCTGCAATA
>JAQMYF010000023.1:42523388-42535302 GCA_030014195.1 Neosilurus mollespiculum
CAGCTCATCAGCTGACTTCATTTTATTGCCACATTAATGTTGCTGAGCCTCGACCCGACCAACTGGAGCAACAATGCTATGGAGATTACATGCTGAGATCAAGGATAAATGCTCTCCATGAAAATATTGCATTGTGATGCTGAATTCGACTGGAAGTAACTTGTAATTTCCAACCTCCAACCAAGAAAAAACTATAAAAATTACGCCTCACATTGATAAGACATTCAGAAATGAAAGAACTATCAAATCTACAGCATAAATCTACAAGGAGAAAAATCCCCTTCTCATCACAGTGAGTGCTGACTCTCCAGTAGGAACTGTGAATGGTTATATAATCTGCTTGTCCCAGGCATGTGGGTTACTAAGTTGTCCAATTCAATAAAAACAGAAAAAAAAAAACCTTCACAAAGTACAGAAGCAAATAGTGAAACTTGTGATCCAAAGACAGACAGGTTCTGCAATATCACAGAAAGGAGGATACAAGTCCTAACAAATAAAGCCCACAGTTCTTCAAAGATATAGCAACACATACGTTAAGATAGCAAAATGTCTAGGGATATATGTTTTCCTGCATCATCTAAATCTCCAAATGTCATTTTATGGCAGCGGATTTACGTCACTAAAGTGGGAGTAAAGGCTACTATCAGTGTGCTATAACTAAAACAAAAACAAGCATAGAGGAGTGTGATGCAGAGTGAAACAGAACAGATATCAGAGCACATATAAGCTAAGGAACTTACACTCGAAAAGGGAAGAACTTCTACTGATTCAGTTCCTGATACTTGAATTTGATCAGTGCACAACAGGGCTCGGTGATATAGCAAACAAATGTACCATGATATATTTGTTCATATCAGTCAATACTTTAATTACTGTTCATTAAGAAAACAGTTAATTACTGATCATTTTAATTAATCTGTTTTTAAAAAACAGATTTTGTCCTAATTACAGGGTGTAGGGTGACCATACTGTAGAGACGCATTTTAGCAAATTAAGCAGCCTTCACTGCTTTATTTGCAGTGGTGGCTCAGTGGTTAAGGCTCTTGATTACTAATCTGAAGGTTAGCGGTTCAAGCCGCAGTGTCACCATGCTGCCACTGTTGGACGAATTGTAATCAAGTTCCCGAGGGCTGGACAGAATGAATTGACAAGGAATGAAAAAAAAAGTCAAAAAGAGATCAAAACGATTTGATGAAGTCTCACTAACATTCCGAACTGGATGCTGAATGAATGTTTTAACAGATGGATAACAAGCTGTAAGCATGGTATGATCAGCGCATTTAAACCGCTCATGTAAAATTTGTCCGTAAGTAAAAAAAAATAAACAAAATATTAATAATAATAATAAAAAAAATCTGCACACTGACTCATATTTGGATGTTTGCAATTTGTTCATGTTCATTTCTTCAGTTCGTTTTAGTGTGAAAGCTACTATGTTTGCTAAAATAAATCTCCACAATATAGTTTATGTCTGGGGCACATTGTTATTAGGAGAATTTAACCTTTTGTCCAGTAATTATTAAAAACATCAATTAAAATAATCAACTATTAGCAATATTGACTTATATGAACAAATATATCATGGTCTAAGGGCCTCAGTCGCCACTGGGCGAAGGAAGGGTGCACCCCTAACAGCTCGCCAGACCATCGCAGGGCAACACACAACAATTTACACTCACATCCATTGCTTTGGTACAGCCATGTAACCTAATGTGCATGTTTTTGGACAGTGGGAGAAAACCGGAGTACCCAGAAAAGCATGGGGAGAACATGCAAACTCCACAAAGAAATGCCTTAGCCAAGCCCAGGACTTGAACCCAGGACCTTCTCGCTGTGAGGCAGACATGCTAACCACTACGCCACCGTGTCACCCAGACAAACGAGAGAAATTTCAAGATAGGAAATGATCCATATCATGATATCAGGTTTTGTCCATATCACCCAGCCCTACTAAAACATTTACACTATGACTTTAATGCTTTGACATCATGCATGTGGTTGCAATCACAGCCACACTTCATTACACAATAAAATGAATGATATAATAATGATAAAAAAAACACTTTAGATGTCCTGCAATGATGTGTGAGTTGGCGAAAAAAAGCAAAGGCAGGCTGAAAATCCTTCATCGTGCTGTCAGACCAGAACCTGTAAAGTGAAAGCAATTATTTTGCCATTTAAGAAATTGGCAGGATCTGAGTATTACTCAATGTCATTACACAGAGGAATTTACAGTCTGAGCAGCACCTTTACAGCCAGCAGCAGAAAAAAATGAAAACGCGTCCTGTAAAATCACCCGATCAACCTCAAATCATGGAGGAACAGCGCTGATGAGAATAACGGAAATCCAGCGCAGTGTGAATGGAGTCAATAGACTCTCACTGCGAGGACTGTAAATCTCATTTTAAACGAGAACTGACGCCTAAATGCGTGCAGTGCGTGTAATGCTCGGCTGAGCAGTGAGGCTTTATGAACAAGCGGGTAGAGAGGTCGGGCAGAGAGGCTTCAACTTAGTATAAACGCCAATACACCATGCAACTTGTATAAACAACTACTTCACTCCACCCCTTCTACACTCGCGCTGACATTGACTACTGATGTTGCTGACCGGTACTGCTGTCACTCATTATGTGAGCTGACACGCCCACAGTGCTGTTTATGCATAAATCACTTTTAGATCCACACCCAGTGTTAACAAGCAATCGCACTCCCTGATTGGTTCCTCTACTACTAGGCTATCAGTTCATATACTGTTTGTACGGAAAAACAAATTGGTGGGCCGAAGACAAAATAAATTCTCTACTTGAAAATATCAAATCGAAAAATTACTTAAATAAACAAATAACGTTTTGGAATTTAAAGTATTTAATGCAAATTTTTTTTTTTTACTACAGAAAATGTTAAATGTCGGAGTTTGGGTTTGTGGCCGAGCGAGCAGTTCAGGGTTTACCATTTAAGGGTTTTACTATTTAATATTGTGCTGGAAAGGAAATGAGGTAAAACGAAAACATAAAATCAGACAAATTTCTGAGAAAAAATGTTAAATGTCCATTTATTCACTGAACAGGTTAATCCTACTAGGGTCAAAACTCCACGCGGTAACGCCCGAGCTCGGGACTCAAACCCAGGACCTGCTTGCTGTGAGGCGGACGTGCTAACCACTACGCCACCGTGCCGCCTCAAAACGTCTCCTAATAAACAAAAATCAACTAACAACAGTCTCTTCCTGTGATCGGACATGTCTAACTCATGTGTTTATGTGAAACGTGTCATGCACGGGGCAGTAACATCATTCATTCATGACTCTTATTCCTCTTATACCACAGTGACTTGCCAGCACTAACAGCTTGTTCAAATGTATTATAAAATATTATACTTTATTCGTTTACAAGCACATTAATGTTGGGGAATGAAGGTGAAACAAGTTCCTGTCATCATACACATTATAGCAGCTATAAAAACTCTTTCCCTCACCCGGGTCTGTTTTCTTCCCCTTCTTTTGAAGTTAATAAGCCCCTCTCTCCTGAAAGCCTTCCCATGTTCAAAGAGTTATAGCTGTCCTTCAGAGGGTTACACCATGCTGACACTGCAGACAATTTATATCAAAATGGAATGTCTGCGAAGGTTCTCAGTCATCCAGGTCACGGTAAATTGCAGGTGCTGAAAGAAGGCAACTGGACTTGCTTGAAGTTATAGAAGACGTTTCACCTCTCATTCGAAAGGCTTCTTCAGTTCCGTCAGACTAGTGGGAAGTTCCAGAATTCATCCTGTAGCTGGAGCTAAAACAACCCTCAGGAGTCGTTGATCAATTTTTCTTTAAATTAGGATTGACTTTATAACACTCGCTGACACATCCTGAACAGGTCACCAGTCTATCGCGGGGACAAAACAGCCACCAACATCTATTCACTCTCACATTCACACCCGGGGGGGGACCAGCTAGTTGGCCTAGTCTTTGAGCCATTGGAGGAAACCATGGAACACAGAGGAAAACAATACGGTGATGGGGAGAACATGCAAGATGCAAGATGAACAGAGACGCTTTTGCCTGGGATTTGAACCCCAAACTTTCTTTCTGTGAAGCGTCAGTGCTAACCACTGGGTCTTCATATTGTCCTTACTTGAAAAAATATCAAAAAATATTTACTTTTGTAAGCTTACTGGGTCAAATTCGACAGTCAAGGCTTCACAAAAGTGATCTGTAACATTTATTTCAAGCCTGTTTTAGTGAATCGTCTGCTGTATAAGTCCTTGTATATTTTGTTATAATAAAGCTAATGACATATTAGAATTAAAGCCTTAATATAAACCTGATTCTGATTTACTTTACAGGTGGGGCTACTGTCTGACACCTTCTGACCAATCAGAATTGAGATCATGAAACAATACATTGTCTATCTATACTTCCATTGTCTAACGGCTACATTCTTTCCTGATTTATATCACTGCGCCGAAGGGAAGCTTTTCTTACACTTGGGTGTGTAATGTCTGACTTACAGAGGAATAATTGGAAGTGGAGGCGGTTGGGGCGAAGAGAACGGAGTGATTTCGTGTTCCAACGAGTATGTTTAGGAGTACAGCTCCAACTCTGAGAATCTCCAGAGGAGCACATTCTGTAATGCAGAACTGCTGCAGGAGGGAAAGAACACTGCATCATAAAAATGACCGAACGCATAACGGTGTAATAAGCCAGGAAGCGCTGCTACAGGAGCTGGCTCAGATTCTGTTGTTGTGTGCTTGTAAGTGGCCGAGTCTGAAAGTTTACTGCCTCTTTACAGATGTGTTTTCCATAGTTTCAGTTTGGCGCTTTGAGTAGAAGTCTCTGTTTGTGCAGATGTATACAGGCACAGGAAACGAAAGCATGCACATATCACACGGGACTATTAAATCCAGCCAGGAGAACACACGTATTACACACGCAAGGTTTCAGACTCACGACCGGGAACCATGCTACTTCTCTGTTTCGCTGTTTACTTTGCGCAGTCTTGTCCAAACAGGCAGTGATTCCTAATGTATGGAAAGATCCAACACTGACTTCAACACCCTGATCTTCCTATCGCCTGCCCCACTAAATTCTTTCTCTTTGGTGAGCAAATGTTGCACAGGACAATAGCATGTCTGTTTTGTGTGAAGTTAAAAGCCTCCCGGCTTGACTCAATAATTCCACATGCCGGGCAGACTAATAAACAACAGTGGATCAATCAACTCTGCTCCATTCAAAACAGACCTACTTTTCAAAAAAAAAAAATATATATATATATATATAAATATGTTCATTACTACTGCAAAGTTGAATGGCTTAAAAAGAACATATCAGATTGTAGACTTTATGTTCTGAAGTGCCTCTCTGTGTGTGTGTGTGTATGTGTGTGTGTGTGTGTGTGTGTGTGTATGTGTGTGCCGTGTGTGTGCGTGTGTGTGATGTGCTAAGAGACACAAAGCATACCGAGTGACACTTTACACTCTCTCCATTATAGGGTATTTTGTGTGTGTGTGTGTGTGTGTGTGTGTGTATGTGTGTGTGTATGTGTGTGCTGTGTGTGTACAAGAAGTGTGTGTGCGTGTGTGTGATGTGCTAAGAGACACAAAGCATACCGAGTGACACTTTACACTCTCTCTATTATAGGGTATTTTGTGTGTGTGTGTGTGTGTGTGTGTGTGTGTGTGTGTGTCTGCCAGCATGTGCTCTTACATTCCCCATTCTTTCTGGAGCAATCTCAAAATATTGTTCAAAGGTAGTGGCTTACAGAAAATCTAGGCTGGTTAGCCAACACTTTAAATGTCAGATATTATTAATATTCATTTTCAATAACTTTATTTTTCATTCAGACACCGGTGGCACACCGAAGTATGATTCCTAATCCAAAAAACTCCACAGTTCTTTAGAACGCTACTTACCCACCTCACTCTTATACTCTGATTTTGAGTGTGTGCACATGCGCTGGACAGCCTGCTTGGCTTCCTCCTCCCATTTATGGTCTTTCTGCTCTCTGCACCAACTCTGCTCTGATTGGCCCCCTGAAACCTCCATGCTCAGTGCGCTTGGAGGCGGACCTGGGTAGGCAATGGTACTGCAATGCATGGGGGCAATAGGGGTTGGGGGGTAGGCTAGCTAATCAGAAGGCCCAGCACAATGTGACAAATGTGCCCCAAAATCAATATATGAATGAAAAGGAAACCTTTTACGTTTTAAGTGTTTGCAGTCGGCTGAAATAGTCCAGAGTCGACTCTGGCAACATCTAACAGGCTATAACAACATAGATAAGTCAAAACAGTGAAAAAACATCATATCTCCTACGAAACCTTCAGCTAACCAACATATTAGCAAGCCAGCAACAACATCTGCGTGTTAGACTCAGCAGGGGAGTTCATACAGGAAGTCATCCCTTCGCTTAAAACCTAATCCCACACATGCAGCTCTTGCAAGATGAGAAGACATAAACACAATGTTGTTAAGGATCACTGTAACGGATGTTTATTTTTTTGCAGTCAGTCCTGTGTAATATGTTTAAACTCCCCGGAAAGAAGCTTAATGTTGAGGAACGTTGTGTAAATTTGGCACGGGGGGGTGGGGGGGTTGGAATTTACTAAATTACCGCCAGACTGGTTATGCTGGTATACATGTGTCATCTGTCCATTAATACAAATACTATCTCCATATACTCATTTATCCACTCATCCATCCAGCAAACCATCCCTTTTCTGCCGTTTATCTGGGTGCAGGAGGCTGAAGTCTCCCTGGCCACCTCGTCCAGATCTTCTGGGAGAATACTATGTTCCCAAACCAACTTAGAGATATAATCTCCAGGCATGAGAACAGGCTTAGAAGAAAAAGGAGGAAAATGGGCAGCGGTCAAGGGTGCTACGTTTTTTTTTTTTTTTTTTAAGTGTGTCTCAAATAATACAAAAATATATTTTGCAATAAAATAAAATACACATAATTATACAAAATAACTTAAAATATTTTAAGAACACTACATCTAATGAAATAAAATGTCTGAGACCAAATTAATAACAATTTGAAGATCCTGAATTTTAGGTATTTTCATGTACTGTAATTAACATATGCATTAATATGCAAATACATTTACAAAGCAGCCTCCATATGTATGTCTCCATATCTGCATTAAAAGATAAATATAGAAATCCATCAGCTGTGTGTGTGTGTGTGTGTGTGTGTGTGGTCTGCAGAACACATCCATGATAAAACACAATCGCATGCATCCCTAATAAAATGCATCAAAAGGGAGTCCTTCACCTAGCAAACGGGTCTACATGCTAACATTAGCTCTTAATATTGGGGCAAAATTCGACAACAACCTGAAGTCAGAAACTTCCAGAACTTATGCAGGATAGAACGAACATTTTACTGAAAAACTATGAATACGATCTTTGTTGCAGGAGAATCCCTATATAAAGTTCCTCGTAGTTGGACCATACGTTTGACCTCGTTTCTCAACAACCAATTGTCGCTTGTCTTTTTGCTTCAATGTCAAAATTTACCAGGTGCTGCTCACTTCTGTTGATAATCTGACAATTGCTCTCTGTGCCACGGCGAGATGACCAGACTGGCATATCACATTACGAAGCCTGACACGCGCAATAAACTAGAAACAGGTGTGTTTCCCTCGACGGGTTTGGAAAACATATGACCAGTGATGACGGCGCTCCTGTCAATATCCCCCCCACCCAATTTTTAGCACCGGATTTGCATAAATCTCAAAAATGACCCATTTGACTTTCCAAAAGGCGGAAATCCGCTGATTGGCGGAAAATTCTCATCCGTGAATCTCTCTAGCATGTCACCTCTCTCAGGAAGCCACCTCGACTGGCCTTCTTTTATTATGAAGGAGCAGCAGATCGACTCTGGGCCCTTGCTGATTGTCTGAACTCTTCACCCTGTCTCTAAGGGTGAGCCCAAATCCTGGGATGCCAAAGCCCTGCCCTGAAGCAAGGTCTGGGGGAGGGGTTTACATTCACAGAGGCCAGCTGGACTCAGCCTAGAGAAGCCGTATGGGTCAGCCCTCCTGTGGGCTCCCCACCAGCAGGAACCATGTTGATCGAGCAGCGGCCGGAGGTATGGACCTGAGCAGTGCAATTTCTGTCTTGCTAAACTGAACAGATTAAGAAACTACCATCCACATTTTGATTTTTTTTATTCGTGTTATTATCACTGGCGTAATGATTATTTATTTCATTTTTTTTTTTTTGCTACTCTGTAATAATCCCACAAGGGAAATTATTGCCTCTGCATTTAACCCATCCAAAGTGAGCACACACATGTAAACAGTGAGCACACACACACACTCGGAGCACCTGGACAGCAGTTGGGGGTTAGGTGCCTTGCTCAAGGGCACTTCAGCAATAAAGTGAAGGAAGGGAAGGTGCAGCTCACTCCCCCACCGCCACACATTATTCCTGCTGATTCGGGAATCGAACCAGAGACCTTTCTGTCCCAAAGTCGCCCGTCTTCAGCCAGAGTCGGCTGAGATAGGCTTTTTATTTTAGCAACTTCAGAATAAAAGAAAACAGGAGGGTTGAAGAGAGAGCCACTTTTATGTAAGGGATTTTCAAAAATCACTGGGAAATTGTGACAGTATAAGAGGAATAAAGTTCTTTAGGATGTGATGTTATAGGAAAATAATCCCCTTTATTATGGTAACAATAACTACGTGCGGCATGACATACCTCCATTGTTGATCAGTTTCCTCTAACAGCATGGACTGGTGTGTTTTATTAATAACTCACTTGGTCAGCAAGAATGTCTGGAGTTCATCTGGAATTAGCTCATAATTTTGTCAGATGAACTTGAATTAAATTAAATCTTTAGATAATGATTTAGGTCTATTCTGACTATTCTACTACCTGGTTCATGTTGGTTTTTTATGGTCAGTGAAATATACTATTATATTGCAGTGCAGTCCAAATAAAGCCATTCTTCTCCAAAACGACTGCAGACTCACAAACGTACTGAGACGAAACCTCAATATCACAAAAACAGAAGCTGAACCCATTTCCCAGCAGTCTAATGCGAGTTGTGGAAAGAAATCGTAATGTTACACCATGTATCTTTTATCAGATTTATTTTAAACGTTGAATTCTAAAGTGCTATTCACATTTTTCTTTCTGGCTGATCACCGTGTCTTCATGACATCTAAAAACTCACAAGTAATAAAGCAAACCTGCTCACCTGAAGTCAGTGGAGAAGACCATGACCTCTACGCTCATGCTATCATTTCTACTTGGTTTGGGTTACTAATTGCTTATGCTTTGTTTTCTAACTTGTTTGGGTGAACTAGAATAAAATTACTTGAGCAGTTTAGTCTTTTATCCCAAGATCAGGATCATTTATTCATTTAATCCCACTGGGGTCGTGGGGAGGCTGGACCCTATCTCAGCCGACTCTAGACGAAGACGGAGTGGACTCTGAAGAGATCGCCAGTCCATCGCATGGTCAACACCCACACAATCATTCACATTCACACTTACATCTAGGGTCAATTTAAAAGAGCCAATTAGCCTAATATGCATGTCTTTGGGGTGTAGGAGAAAAAATGAAGTACCTGGAGGAAACCTGCAACATGCAAAGTCCACACAGAAACACCCTCACCAAGCCTGGGACTCCAATCCAGGATATTCTTGGTGTGAGGCAGACGTGCCAACCACTATGCCACCGTGTTGCCCCAGATCAGGATCATTTAAGCCCAATTTTGATATGATTTCTACATAATTTTTCAGCCTGACTATAAATGAACAGGGAATGACGGACAGGCCTTGTAGTGTGGCATAACTGAATAGAATTTTGGCATTTCCTCTGCTAGTTCTCTTACTACACTCCTACAAGATGTTCTTTGACATGAACCATGTAGCCATGACTGGTTATGTCATGACCCTCCTCACGGATGACATGCAAAGATGTTATAATGATTGTTAAGATCAAATCTTTAGTGCTGCAGGTCTGCTACCAGACATGGCAAGGACTTTTGGCACCATAATTACCTGAACTGACATACTGACCAACGCGAAAGACAAAAAAATATTGTACATTCCGATCCCAGAATTAGTGCACACACGCAGATATATCACAGCTTTGGGAAACATGGCACTTGGGAATGTGGCGAGAGAGTAGTGGACACAGACACATCTTGTTGAAGCAGTGAGATTAATATGTAGCAGCGCACGTGATGGAATGATGGATAAGAGACATACAGGACCATGAATACTTTTATATGGATTGGTTTAATACAGAGTCAGGGGTCTGTGATCTCGTTACAGTGTTGGAAATAAAACAACCAAACACAAACCATAATATAGAGTGAATCGTGCCAAAATGAAAATCTAATACAAACGGGTTCTGTGTTTGGAAAGTTGAAAGGGGAAGCGTCATGGCTGTTTTAAGAATATAGCCTAAATATCATGACTGGTGTTATCAAACAAGACACAATCATTCATATAGATGGAAATTTGGTTTAGGTCTAACAAGGACAGTAGACACGGTGGTGGCAACACGGTGGTGTCGTGGTTAGTATGTCTGTCTCGCGGCAAAAAGATCCTGTGTTAGATTCCCAGGCTTGGGTGTTTTATGTGTGGAGTTTGCATGTTCTCCCAGTGCTTGAGTGGGTTTCCTCCAGGTAATCCGGTTTCCTCCGACAGCTCAAAGACATGCACATTAGGCTAACTGGCTGTTCCAAATTGCCTGTAGGTGTGGATGCGAGTGTGAATGGTTGTGTGTGTGTGTGTGTGTGTGTGTGTGTTGCCCGGCAATGGTCTGGCGAGCTGTTCAGGGTGTACCCCGCCTTTGCCCAGTGTCCACTGAGAGAGGCACAGTCTCCCCGCAACCCTAATAGTAGGATGAAGTGGTTGAGGAAATGAGCGAGTGAGAATGCCAGGCCTGAACTGGGTCATTATTTTACGTTGTTTTTTGAGTTTGAAACACAATCTCAGTCTCTAAAAACTGTTCAGTCCAACAGGATTTTAAAAAGTCCACATCCACTGCATTTTTTGGGCTAAAATGCTCTCGACTCCTTTTGATTAGCAAGTTGTAAGGCTAGTTAATAAACAGAGACAAGTAATTTGGATACTCGCTTCATATTTACGTGACTTTTCGGCAATTAAATTTGGGTAAAAATTATTACACAACTCCTTAAGAACAAAATAACCAGCCAAATATTTGATAACTTGTCTTATGCTTGTGGGATATGATAACAAAAGCTTTTTGTGTGTGTGTGTGTGTGTGTGTTTGTTTGCATATTGTTTGTTTAAATAAAGTTTGAAAACCTTTGAAAAGGACGACAGTGTTTATGTCTAGTTATGAAGCCTGATAAAACTTTATTTAAAATAAAACTGTAAACAGTTTTTGCAGTGTGAGGCTGTTAATGAATGCTAATCACATTAGCACACAGAACAGTGAGGCTGCAGTGTATTACACTGTTATAACGTGCTTTACAGACTTTACCAAGTTATAATAACAGTGTAATAACACTGGTGCAGCCGTTTAAGGGGTTCAGTGTTTGTGAAAAGCAGTCGAATACTCACAGGATGGTGGTCTGAGGAGGGACGGTGGGTACCGTTTCCAGATTTAAGTGCATACATCTGACTGTGGTGCGGAAACACAGACAGCGGCTCGGACACGACACAACCAGAACCGGAACCTGCGCCAGAACTAACACACCGAGCAGACTGATAAACCAAGGCACGGCTCGGTCCGTCCACAGCGCCATGGCGAACCGCTAAACCTCCGGAGCATGAACACACACGGGCCGGTCAGCCTGCTCCTGCTCCTGCTCCTCCCGCCCACTGAAGCCGGTTCAGCTGGATATCCGCACACACACACACTCACATTCTCTCTCTCTCTCTCTCTCTCTCTCTCTCTCTCTCTCTCACACACACACACACACACACACACACACACACA
>JAQMYF010000023.1:42547841-42560225 GCA_030014195.1 Neosilurus mollespiculum
AATTATTTCTATTCCAAAATAATAATTACACAGGCAAGGTGAGCTCCAGTAACACCGACATATTTCGCTTTCAACATTTAAAAGAAATGTCCCCATAGGATTGTGCGAAAAATTGAAAGCAAGTGTTTTCAAAGAAACAAAAAAATTGAACCAGTGTACCTGGATTGAAAAAAAACCCTTTTTGGTGAAAAAGTAACCGGATAAGCTACACAAGAACATGAGGATAACTAAATAATACAGACACTGCAAACTTCTGCAAAGACTTTTCCTTCTGCACTGAAGTGGTAGTGGTAGTAGTAGTGGTAGTAGTAGTAGTGGTAGTAGTGGTAGTAGTAGTAGTAGTGGTAGTAGTAGTAGTAGTGGTAGTAGTAGTAGTAGTAGTAGTGGTGGTAGTGGTAGTAGTAGTGGTAGTAGTAGTAGTGGAAGTAGTAGTAGTAGTAGTAGTAGTGGTAGTAGTAGTAGTAGTAGTAGTGGTAGTAGTAGTAGTAGTAGTGGTAGTAGTGGTAGTAGTAGTAGTAGTGGTAGTAGTAGTAGTGGTAGTAGTAGTAGTAGTGGTAGTGGTAGTAGTAGTAGTAGTAGTAGTAGTAGTAGTAGTGGTAGTGGTAGTAGTAGTAGTAGTAGTAGTAGTAGTAGTAGTAGTGGTAGTAGTAGTAGTAGTAGTAGTAGTAGTAGTAGTGGTAGTAGTAGTAGTAGTAGTAATAGTAGTAGTAGTAGTAGTAGTAGTAGTAGTAGTAAAGTTAAAACCTTTATTTCAGAGAATGTGCTGCTAAAATGTTAGTCCTAAAGCATACTTTCCTTCCCTCTCCTACAACCTATTATTATTTAATATTACCTAATTCAGGTTTCCTGTCAGGAATCACATAAGCAGTGCCACACACATACACATATCCATGAATTTACACATTTAAACTGTGAAACTAAGAAACAAAAATTAGACAAAATCTTCAAAATGCAATACACATTCTGTGATTGTGAATATTTTATGATTATTTGTTTGTATGTTTATTACCTGTGTTCTTAGTCTGATCATATCTGCCTCCACCTGTGAATTGGATTCATTTAAATCTTTGATTTCTTCATCCAGCTGTTTAATGTCTTCATCATTGTGTAAACCTTCAACAATGAAAATTAACAGTTAAAACACTTAAGTCACATAAAATATGGTAAATTTGATAGTCCTCAATATAATTAAAGTAAAAATGATCACCGTGGACACAACATGCATACGTGAATAAGCACACGTTTATTGCCTCAGATTATTAATAATGTAATTAATCATTATTTAAAAAAATGGTGATTTAACCTCTAAATGGGTAAGCTGTAAACTGACAATTTACAAACAATATTTGCTAGCTATCTTTGAAAATCAAGTGCTGCCTAGGACAGCATTGCATCCATCATTTGGAATTATAGAGTTCTTAATGTTGACCTTTTAACAGGATATTACAGATTTCCTTTCTACATTATTCTTGCTGGTCCAGCACTTCATGAATATTCATTATAAATTGTTTCACTCGCTCCTTTTTCTATGGCGGGTTTGTAAAAGTATTTTAAACTTTGGTCCTTTAACAAGTATGTAGAGAATTTTATTTATTTATTATTATTTTTAAAAGCATTACTTTCGTGACACATGTATACTTTAACTAGCTCAAAAAGAAGGAATCAGATTACCTTGTTATATTAAAAAAAATGTATTTTCCATAATATCTGTATGTTCATTCAGCGTGTACACTTCATTTTTTTTTTTTTTGTTATCACATTGCCCAAGTGAGATTAACTCTGCTGGGTACTGTATATGCATACTTATAAATGATTATTAATTGAACTGATTTTGGTGTTTGAAGTAGCAGATTTTTACCATTGCTTGGCCGTTTTATTGTAAGCATCTCCACTCCTGACAGTCTGGCCTTCTTCATGGCAGATGAAGCACGCGGACAACCCGACAGACTAAAAGAAAAAGAAAAAATACCACCACAGTCACATAATCCCATCAAAGTTATTACACTGGATCCATAATCAATAATTGAAGTTAATATTTAGGTTTTGATGGTTGCAGATAAACCTTTAAAGTAGTCATTTCATGTAAAAATACTAGAAGTGGTGTGGTATATTTGTTCTTATAAATACCAGCAAGTCCTACCTTCGATGGGTTAAAAAGCTTCCGCTGACATGACCTGAGCCATCACAGCCTGGAGTGGGACAGGACATGCCGTCTGTCTTCCCAGCTTTCCATGTGAATTGTGTGCCGCTCATGTAGCAGTCCTTCTGACGCTTGGCAGCCAGGGGGCAACCTGATGCACTGCGGTGAGACGCATACTTTCCTGTCACGTGACCCTGTCCATCACATCCAGGGACAGGGCACCTGGAAATAGCAGAACAAGTGAAGACTTATGAAAAGTTTCTCCAGTTTTTCATTTTCTTTTCTCCAGAATTAAAAAGTTCAGATTTAGAGTAAATTCCAAGACAATTTGTACAATATCTGTGAGGCTAAATAACCTTGATAAAAAAAAAAAAAAACCTCGATGTAAAATTTGTGGTCTCTAAATTAGCTCAGCAGGTTGGAGCTGTCTAAATTATTTGTTCTCTGGTTTACTCCCCTTTCTGGTAAGTGGATGACTATAAATTGTCCAAGAATGTGAATGAGTGTATGCATGCCCTGCAGTGGATTGGTCTTCCAGCCAGGATGTATTCCTGTCTTACGCCAAATGCTTTCAGGGTAAGCATGAGATTCGCCTTGACTAAGGCATCATGTTTACTGAATAAGAAGGAACTAGAGGAAAACTTACAAAGTACAAGGTTACTTTTGCCACATATGGATAATGTAACAAATAGGCCCTATATGGGTTCAGGTTTTAATTATCCATGTGGTCGTTTTTTTTGCTATACTGTATTAATCCCACAAGGGAAATGATTGCCTCTGCATTTAACCCATCCAAAGTGAGCACACACATGTAAACAGTGAGCACACACACTCGAAGCAGGGGCTGCCACACACATTGGGGTGCCTGGAGAGCAGTTGGGGGTTAGGTGCCTTGCTCAAGGACACTTCAGCCATGAAGGTGTAGGAAGGGAAGGTAGAGCTTACTCCACCACTCCCACACATTTTTCTTGCTGGTTTGGGAAGCAAACCAGTGACCTTTGGTTCCCAAAGCCGCTTCTCTAACCATTAGGCTACCGCTACCCCCAGTCTTAAGATCTGTTTAACAGTATGTGGACAGGACCAAATTAGCAAAATAACCCTTTTGCTTAAAAGTTATTCAAGATGACTGGAATTTGACCTTTCAAGGTCACTCAAGGTCAAAGTAAATTGTTTCTCTTGAAAGTTCATATATGGTTTTCTATAAGTGTTCTATAAAAATGGCATGTCTATTGGCATCTGAAATTCAGCTTAAACCCAAATATTCCAAAATTAAATCATCTCTGGGATTCAGGTCTCCACCAAATTTAGTGAAAATCTGTGTGCTAAAGAGGTCAGGATTCTGTTTGCAGACAAACTAACAAACTGACTCACAAATGCCGGCAATTACAATATCCCCGCCAAAACTATATAATTTAAACTCTATAAATGTAATCTGGGAAGTTAAAGCTACTGTAGCTTAGCAATTGTTTGACTCTCTAATATCAGCACCTTTAGCTGAGCATCTTATGATGCTTCAGCTTTAGAAATGTCATAAATATACAACAGTATTATAGCATGTATTTTAGGGAAAAATTCATCTAATACCATAAAAGGGCCTTTAATTTATACAGCAGTAGTGGAATCTCTTACATTTCCAAATAAAGTAAATTTAACTCCTAGCCCCATATGGGGTATCTTGATTTTCTTCAATATTATATTTCATATTCTTTGGGTGGGGGGACGGGTCCTAACTGTTGTTTGCACTTATGCACCAAATGACGGTTCAGGGTACGCACCCTTTTTGGAGTCCTTAGGGGGTGTGCTAGAGAGATCCACCCCGGAGGCTCCCTCGTCATCCTGGAAGACTTCAACGCCCATGTGCATAATGATAGTGTGACCTGGCAGGGTGTGATTTGTTGCTAAGGCCTCTCTGATGTGAACTTGAATGGTGTTTTGTTGTTGGACTTCTATGCTCATCAGGATTTGTCCATCACAAACACCATGTTTAGGTCATGAAGGCCTGGAAAGCGACTATCGTTTAGCCTCAAAAATGTTCTGGACCACCATCTGACGCCTCAGAAGGGGGAAGCAGTTCTCCATGAATACTGTTTACAGTGGAAGTGGGGAGCGGCTCACCTCAGCTGGGGATGTTGTTGGGAGGTGGAAGGAATACTTCGAGGACCTCCTCAATCCCACCAACACACCCTCCATGGAGGAGGAAGACCCTGGGGGTTCGAGTCGGGGTTCGCCTATTGCTGGGGCTGAGGACGCTGAGGTAGTCAAAAAGCTCCTAGGTGGCCGGACTCGGAAGGTGGATGAGATCCACCCTGAATATCTCAGGGCTCTGGATGTTGTAGGACTGTCTTCGTTGACAGGTCTCTGCAACAACGCCTGTTCATCGGGGGCCGTACCTCTGGATTGGCAAACTGGGGTGGTAGTTCCCCTTTTTAAAAAGGGGGACCAGACAATGTGTTCCAACTATCATGGAATCACACTCCTCAGCCTGGAAAAGCCAGGAGGAACAATGTAGTTTTCGTCCTGGCTGCAGCACTCTCGACCAGCTCTATACACGCTACAAGATCCTGGAGGGGGCATGGGAGTTTGCCCAGTCTGTCCACATGTGCTTTATGGATTTAGAGAAGGCTTTTGGCCATATCCCTTGGGCTATCTTGTGGGGTGTGCTCCAGGAGTACGATGTACCAGACCCATTGCTACGGGCCATTAGGTCTCTGTACCACCGGAGCCAGAGCTTGTTCTGCATTGGTAACAACAGGTCGAATTCGTTCTCGGTGAAGGTTGGAGTCTCTGGGTCTGGAACAAGGTCCTTTTCCAAGTGGAGGAGTTCAAGTATCTCGGGGTCTTGCTCACAAGTGAGGGAAGGATGGAACGGGAGATTGACATGGGGGATCAGTGCAGCCTCTGCTGTAAAATGGAACTTGTACCAGTCTGTCGTGGTGAAGAGGGAGCTGAGCCAAAAGGCAAAGCTCTCAATTTACCAGTCGATCTATGTCCCAACCCTCACCTATGGCCACAAGCTTTGGGTAGTGACTTAGATGTTTCTTAATTACTTCTTAATTACGTGATATTTATCCATCATCTGTACCTCTTATCCATCAGGGACACGGGGGGAAGCTGGAGCCAATTCTAGTTAATGTCAGGTTAGAGACAGGATACAACCTTGGGCAGGTTTCCAATCCATTGCAGGGCTAACACAGAGACTTACACACATTCACATTCATATCCATGGATGATTTGGAGTAGTCAGTTGACCTAATACACATACCTTTGTACTGTGGGAGGAAACCGGAGCTGAAGAAAACCATGGAAAAGTTCGCAATCAGCCATAAAGTATGAATACAGACACTTTTTGATGGGAGGTGACAGTGTTAACCTCTGCATCACTGTGGTGCCTTAGCATGACATATGGGAGCCTATTAGGACAAAACATCTGATTCCCACAGAACAATGGCCACCAGAACAATTCAGCACAGTCACCTAGAAACCTCAGCACTCTTCAGCTTTTTAATCTTAGCCTTTTTCCTATGGGACTTACCTTCAAAACAGACTTTAACAATTTTTTTTCTACTGAAACGCAAGCTGTACAAAAATTACACTAGCCATCATTCACACCCATGTTCTATAAAAATATTGATGTCCTATGATCTCTGTTCTTGCAGAACCAAGGTGACGCTTGAGAACTGAAGCTGGTGCAGCCATGAATTTATTGAGTACAAACATTCTAATGCAGACCGTCTGAATTCAACTTGCTCTTGAGGACTGAAGTTTTGGAAAGCCGTACCTGATTGGTTCCTGGTCCTCTTTGTCCTCTTTGCTGTGGGTAATCTTTATGCCACTCTTGCGAGCCCGTGGACATCCTGACAAACTGGGAAAATGAAGACAAATTGATGAATATTTCATGATGAAAAAATATCCAACATGGTACAGTATTTATTAAAAAAAAAACTGCACTGTATAAAACAAATTAATCAATAAAATTGTATGTGAAACAGGCACAGGGAAAAATTCAGCTCTACCTTCTGTGGGAGGCATAATTCCCAGTGATATGTCCCGAGCCATCGCAGCCCGGAGTCGGGCACCTGGGACAGAAATACACGCTGTTACTGCCCAGCATTGGAAGAAGACAGAACCCTGAATAATTGGTGTTGTTTTCAATTATTGCACTTGATAACACTTGCCCTTCATTACAAATTGGTGATTAGATGTAGAATTAGTTTCATTCCTATCTTTGCATCTGGGTAGCTGTTCATGTAAATAATGATGAATGGATACAAAATGCTTAAAAATCAAAACTAAAGAGACTGGAACATAACTTCCTCACTGCTCTTGTGTCAGAGGACAATCACTGCGTATTCAATATGTGGCAGAGTATCATGTGTTGCCTACTATTGCCTCTTATTTCAAACAAACAGCTCAGTCTTACAACCTGAACAAGACCAGAGCACTAACTCTAATCAATACTTCCTTCATTTTATAGACAGTCATTAGCATTAAGCCCCCAAGACAAGGAGAATGCCTTTTAAACTTCATTTCTTCTTTGACTAGATCAGAGCATGAAAGTTTCAGTATTCATCTTCAAGAAAACATTTTTGCTGTTTCCAGTTGTTTTAGTTAGCACAATAGCAAAGATTAATTAATTAATTAATTAAACAAACAAACAAGCAAATAAATAAATAAATAAGTTTGAACATAATGACTCCTTGTTAAAATATTATATTGATATTTCATCGTTATCCCATTTTCCCCTTAATGATTCCAGGATATGTTGTTATTCATCTTAAATATGTTGTTATTCAACTTAAATTAACTCAGCATCTATCTATTTCAACCTAATATTGTTTACAACATTAATATTTTGTACAATTATCTCATCATTTCAACTTAATAACCCAATATTTCAAGATATATTATTCTTTCAACCCAATATCTGGTTATTTCAAGATATAATGTGGGTGTTTAGAGCCATTCCCTTGTTAGTTTAATATATCTATCCATTTATCTATAATCCCATTCCATACTAGTTTAAGCATTTGGGCCACTTTCATGTACGTATCTGCTGCAATGTATCTTTTTACCTGAGTGGGGTGCAAGCCCTCTGCAGAACCTATTCCCTAGGACTGACATCCATTCACACTCATATTCACACCAAAGAAGTAATTTAGAAGAGCCAGTGGACCTAATGTGCATGTCTTTGGTCTGTGGGAGGCACGGAGAGAACATGCAAACTGGACTCAGATCCAGGACCTTCCTCTTGTGAAGCAAATGTGCTAACCACTAGGCTACTGTGCCACCCATTATTATTATTATTATTATTATTATTATTATTATTATTATTATTATTATATTAGCATTTAATTAATTAGTCTTGTGATAGATTTTGGGTTTTGAATATTAAGTTATAATAACAATATAATAACCCTGAATAAGATCACTTTTGGAAAAACTACGTGATTTTATCTAAAACTCATGAAATCTTCAGTTACAATAACATCATACACTCTTTAAATATAAATATAAAGAAATATAAAAATCTGAGGTCAATATAATGGCACAAAATCCTGAAATAACGAGTTCTCAAGCTGAAAAAATGAAATATCAAATCAAACTGATGATATGGCACTTCTGAAGTCTAGGTTTCTCCTAAATCTAAACTTACTTGAGTTCTTGTGAATTGGTAGCCATCATACTCCGAATGCTTTTATCTGCTAAAGGACAACCTGAAAGACTGAAAGATTGCGAAAATGGATGTTAGTTTCGCAAAGAAATAAGTGGGGTTTAAGAAAAGCAGTTGATATAAAATTAACACACAAACCAAGACACACAAACAAACAAACAAACTTCACAGAAACTGTAAATGCAGAAAAGCCATGGTGCAAGTGCAGGGGAAATTAAATCTACACAATGTTAACCCTCTGAATAGATTATTGTTGGACGTGTACAACACCGATTTGTGTTGCTCCCTTTTCATCTTAAGCATAATTCAGATTTGAATCACTGAGTTGATATACTCAAAGGGTTAACGTCAATGTGTGCATGTACTGTGCTAGGTACTGTTAGACAGCATAGTCGAGGTAAGCTGAAAACAATAAATTCATAGGACGAATTCACCATGAGAAAATGAAATCACACCTTCTATGCGAGGCGTAATTACCGGTTACGTGACCACTTCCATCGCACCCTGGAGTTGGGCATCTGTCTCCAGAAAAAAAGTAGATAGAATCAAATCCCAAAAGTCCAGAACAAACAAACAAAACAAAAAAGGGAAACAAGATTTCCGTGCAGCCATAACACTTCATTTTGGTCAAATATCCTACATAACACCATCATAATCGTTACATCTGTACCAAGAACCATGATAGATAATATTCACCATGATGTCAATGTCATTTTTGACATCATTCCTGAATAAGGTAGTAAGGTTTATGAGTGTGTTATATAGTGGTAGCACTATCAGCGAGATCAAATGAAGTGTTGCTTTGAGTCTTATTTTGTTTTGCCATTAAACATAGTTCATTGTTTCCAGTTTAGCTTCACTGTCTCTCAAGAGATCCTAAGGAAAAGCTGCAACATGAACAGGTAGAATGAGAATGATGTATTATTACGATAAAGCATCAGAAAAGAAAAGAAAAAAAAAAAACCCAGCACAAAAGCCAGAGATATGTTAAACTAAAGAACTCGAGCTGAGAGGGCGCTGTCACATTATGTGGCATGCAGCTATGCTGAAGGCTGACTGCTCTAAGCAGAGCAACACAACAGAACAGAAAAGGAGAGACAGAAAAAAACAATCAGTCGAGAGGAGAAGAGGGTGAAGCGCAAGAGTAGCCAGCGACATCACCTCCTCTTTGGCCTTACGTTATCAGGTCCTTTTTGCTCTCCTTGCAAGAGGTGAATTTTGGCTTGGGACTTGGGATGGCGACATCTGTGGCATACGCAGTGTCCTCTAAAATGTCCTGGAAAGGATCTAGATCATCTGACTGTAGGAAAAAGAGGAAAAGAGTGAAAGTGAAAAATATTGTAGAAAATGAGATTAGCTGTCTTTCACGTGCTAGATTTGTTTCAGGATGTGGAAGTGAAACATTTTGAACCGAAGCAGAATTTATAAAATAGGGGGATCTTGAAAATAGATAAGGGAGAAAAGAGAGAGAGAGAGAGAGAGAGAGAGAGAGAGAGAAAGAGAGAGAGAGAAGGCGTCTTGCTAACTTCTGTTTTTCTCCCAGCAGTTATCAGTGTGTGCTGCTGTCATGGTGGCCCTGACATGCTATGCCATCTGTCAAGTGTCTTTAGAAGGGACGGTGGAACTTCTCAAATCTCTCTCTCTCTTTGTCTCTCTCTCTCTCTCTCTCTCTCTCTCTCTCTCTCACACACACACACACACACACACACACTCTCATTCACTCTGTCACTCGCTCTCTCTCAAATCTGGTTGCAAATGAAGGTCATTATTGTGAAAGAGTTTCTTTAGTCACCTAGAAGAGGTTTGTTTATTGATTTAAAAATAATTTTATTGATTTGAATAGTTTAACAACAGGGCAGAACGGTGGCGCAGTGGTCAAGAAGCCATGGGTTCGATTCCCGGGCTCAGGGCGTTTCTATGTGGAGTTTGCCTGTTCTCCCCGTGCTTGCATGGGTTTCCTCCGGGCACTCCGGTTTCCTCCTGCGGTTCAAAAACATGCACAGTAGGCCAATTGGCTGTTCCAAATTGCCCCTAGGTGTGAGGGCGAATGGTTTTGTATATGTGTGTGTGTGTGTGTGTGTGTGTGTGTGTGTGTGTGTGTGTGTGTGTGTGTGTGTGTGTGTGTTGCCCCTGCGATGGCCTGGTGAGCTGTCCAAGATGTTCGCCCTTCCCCAGAGTCGGCTGAGATGGGCGCCAGCCTCCCCGCGACCCTAATTAGGATTAAGCAGCTTAGAGAATGAATAAGTTTAACAAGGGGGACCATGGCAACAGTCTGTTAGACAGAAATAACAGACAGCTGAATGCTGTGATCGACCAATCAGAATCAGGTATTGAAAGGAGCCATGTATTATGCTAATTTTCTGGAAGAGCAGGTCTGACAGCAGGTCCGGATTCAATTAATTCGCTCGTTCTGTTACGCTTATCTCTGGTATAGTGATGACTCATTCACAGGGACTTTTACATATCTGATTATCTAATCATAAACACAGTAAAAAGGTCCTTTAGTAAAAACTATGAGTCAACAATGGGAGTTTTCTGGATAGAGGATGATCCAGATCCAGATGATCCACGCGCACCCTGCCTCATCCTGTCTCACACCGTCTCACTCTATCTCACTCCGTCACTCATACGCTTACATGCTTTCTTACTTTGTTCTCTTCCTCAATCGTTTACTCTTACAAACATCCTCTTAGCTAACTTTGCTACTCATGTTCATATTCACTCTGTCTTCGATCACACTGGCTTACTGTCTCTCTGTGTTCTTCACTTGTGCACTCGTGCTCACTCCTGCCCACTCCCAGCTCACTCCCCATGCACGCCCCACACACTCCCAGCTCAGTCCCACGTACTCCCGGCACATTGCCCTTTCACTCCTCATGCACCACAAACAATCCCAGCCCACTTCCCATGAGCTCCTTGTTTATCCCCCCCACTCACTCCCCACGCATTTTCAGCTCACTCCCTGCACACTCCCAGCTCACTCCCCATGCACATCCCACACACTCCCAGCTCAGTCCCCACATACTCCCGGCACAGTGCCCATTCACTCCCCATGCACTTTCAGCTCACTCCCCATGCACTGCCCACACACTCCCAGCACACACCCCCAGCTCACTCCTCATGCACCCCCAATCTCACTCTGTCTCACCTTTTTAATCTCTCCCTCCCTCCCAAACTCTTAAACTCTCTTTCTCTCACTCTTTCTCTCTCTCTCTCTCTCTCTGTTTTCTCTCACCTGCCTCTGCCTTTTCCTAAACTATTTTGTTCTCTTCCTTCTGTCCTCCTCTCTCACACTTAATTCCCCTCTCTCCTCCTCCTCCTCCTTTTTCTCCTCTGTCCTCCCAAGAACACACTGCTTTGCAACTAATACAGTTGGTAAAGAACACAACAAGGAACAAAAACAAGGCGTTCTTGTGTATAAAAAAACCAAGTACCGCTAACCATGTTCTCTTGTAATCATCGGTTATCTTCTGGATACTATTTTACAGTGTGAAATAAAAGAATTGCTCATTTGTATTCCTGACAATTTCAAACCACACACTAAACCTCCAGGCAACGCTTGAGATGACACATTTGACTGAATTTTATTAAACACATCGATGCTGCGTCCGCACTTTTTTTTGGAAAGAAACATGTCAAGACATGTGACACTCCGTCAAAAAATCCTGGTAGCACATTGGCAATGATGTCATTCAGTCGGTTAGTGAGACGAATTTTTAATATCGTTTCAGACTTGTGAATTTTCCAGCGTTTTTAACAGAGGGACGGGACACCCGAAATCAGGCCTTGCTGTAGAGGTCTAGACTGTCCCATCAACAAATTTAACAATTAGTGTTGACACTGTTGTTGTTTCACATCGTGTTACACCAGTAAGAGCTACTCTGGACTTCATAGCTTGCCTGTTTTATGTACCCTTAATCAGCAATAAAAGGCACAAGATAAGCCGCCCACAGAAATAGACAATTCTTTATGAGCCATGAAGCCTCAAAATCTGTTAATGCGTAACATTTTTACATTTACGGTATACAGCAGAAGCTTTCATCCAGAGTGGCTTCCATTTTATCTCATTTATACAACTGAGCAGATAAGGGTTAAGGGCCTTGCTCAGGGGCCCAACAGTGGTCAGATTGATGGGACTGGGGCTTGAACCCCCAGCCTTCCGTTCAGTTATCCAGAGCCTTAACCACTGACCCACCTCAGCCACATTATTACTCAGATTTTTAATGCATTATTTAAAAGGAAAGTCAATTTGTGTATCTATAACATGTAAAATAATACGTGTAGATGTGTAGGCATGTACGTGTGCTTTGTGTCTGTGTGTATGTGTGTTTGTGTGTTTATTTGAGTGTCGGTGTGATTGTGTGTGTGTGTGTGTGTGTGTGTGTGTGTGTGTGTGTGTGTGTGTGTGTGTGTGTGTGAGTGACTGTGTTTAATTGTGTGTGTGTATGTGTCTTTATTTGTGTGTGTGTATCCGTGTGTGATTGTGTGTATGAGTATGTGTGTGCGTGCACGTGTTTATTTGTGTGTGTTTAGGGTGGTCATAAAGTTCACTGATGCTTTAAAATCCCGTCAG
>JAQMYF010000023.1:42566238-42577291 GCA_030014195.1 Neosilurus mollespiculum
TATATATAATAAAATGGAATAAAGATAAAAATAAATATTTCCTTTTGGGAATTGAGGTTAGCGTTCATTCCATTCTTCCTTGTTTGTGAATTTTGTCTCTGAACTTTTAATTTTACTCACACTGCTAACACCTGTGCCAAGGAGGACATGTTTCACTCATTCTACACATGATTTGTGTTTAATTGTTAGCAGGATTACATAAAATGCTATCTGTGGATTCTCATGAAACGTCTACCAGAGGTGGAATTTCTACGTGGGGTTGGCATGTTGTCCTGTTTTTGTGCGGATTTCCTCTGGGTGCTCTGGTTTTCTTCCACAATCCAAAAACATGTACAATAAGCTAATTGGACTGTTATTAGGCAAATTGCCCCAGGTGTGAGAATAAGTATGAATGGTTGCGTGTATGTTGCCCTGTGATGGATTGGTAAGCTGTTCATAGTGAACCCCAGCTTCTCCCAGAGTTGGCTGAGATAGGCTCCAGCCTTCCCAGGAGTGTATTTGGATTAAGCAGTTATGTATGCAAAAAGATATATAATAAGCGCATAACGTAATAGCGCAATCTGTGTCATTTGCGTACATCAAATATCTATATCTAAATCTAGATTGGGACTAACCTGAAGTGGGTATAGCCTTCCTCTTAGAGAGAGTTAAAGCTGAATAGGAAGAGGATTGGGTGACAGACGTTTGAGCAGAAAAACACGAAATAGAAAGAAAGGAAGATGAAAGAAGATGAAAGGGTGTTGAAGGTGAGGCAAAAAGAAAAAAAATGACAGTGAAAGAGCAAGAGCATGGTTTTTGGACACAGGCTGGAGAGTAGCGAGGGAGGCAAGTAGAGAAAGATATAATAGGAAATGTGGTGTCTCTATTTCTGCCTGCTCCCTTTCTCCTCTTTTTCAGTTCATTCCTCGCTTCGCAACACCAAAGATACCGCAGCAACCCACAGCTCTGCTTTTCTATTTGAGTAATATGTGCATGTGTATGTCATTACTAATACAATGAACATCAAGGAGTAGCTCACCATTGCATGTGAAGAATAAAATTTAACAAAAATGAGGCAGAACTTAAAAAAGATTTTTAAAGAGACATATTTCCTTTTTTCATTTTGTAGTACAAGCACCTGTCAATCAACCCTGATTGACATAATCAGCTATTATTCTTTGTTTTAAGTATATTTTAAAAAAATGCACTATTTTGTCAATATCTACTATTTTAGCACTATTTAGTTGTGAGTATGTTGTATCAGTTTTAACATGGGTGAAATTGTTTGATACAAAATGTATTAAATGCAATAAAACACTAGTATACAACCCTGGATAGAATATACACTGTATGATGTTGCCTATTATAGTAAGCAGTTCAGGTTATAATTTTTCATTGCTGACACAAGGTAACAGAGCAAATATTCTGAGTGAAATAAAATATTTAATCTGCAGATGAAGTGCTTGAGATAACTGATAGTGTAAAGATTGCAGAGATGGGTAAAAAAGAAGATAAGGCTGAAGATAGAGGTGTTAGATAGAAGTGTAGCTCAGCATGAAAAACATGGCAAACATGGAGGGAAAAAAAAGAGTCCAATGTTGGATACTAAGTGCTGTTTTATAAAGAAAACAATGATTGTAAATGTATCTAAGAGGTGATCAGAAATTATTTTACTACAATATTAATTAATACTGAATAATTCAGCTTTAAACTGCTGCTTGTGAGTGTTTTTTTTTTGTTTTTTATCACTAACCTTTGTTTGTTCTTCCATCCGTTTGTCTGTGAATGTCAGTTGGTCTGCGAACAAAATCCTGACCGCACCCAAGCATGGATTTTCACTAAGCTTGGAGAAGACACTACTCTTCCATGAATCCAATAGATGATTTGATTTTGGAATGTCAAGGGCAAAGGTGAAGGTCAGGGCAAGGTCGTAAAGTTTTGGAGACGCTTACAACTTTGAAACAAGTGCCGGTAGACATGGTGTTACTACGGAACACTAATAGGAAACCGTGTATGGACTTGCAAATGAGACAATTACATTAAACCCTGAATGACCCTAAAATATCAAACCTCAGCCATCTCACCAATCCTTCAATCCCTCAAATATTTTCACCAATTTGGCCACATCCGTGTACTATAGAACATATTGTAAGATGAGCACATGGGTACTTAAAACCAGTATGTATATACTTTACATGATCCATGCTGCATGGTAGAGGTAACTTGCACTCAATGAGTGGCCCACTTTATTTATTTATTTATTTATTTATTTATTTATTTATTTTTAGAGATTGGCGTGTAAAGATACTGTAGATCCTATTGTACACGTTTCTTTACCAGCGTTTAAATGAGCACTTTGTCACATAACACAAAGGCAAGAGGAGATAAATTAGATTTAAATCTATAATGGTGGACATAGGAAACCTGACATATGTATGAGAAACTAAATGTTATTAGCAGCCAGTGAAGTGTTGTGGAAGTGCAAGCTAAACACAGGAGGAACACTGAAAGCTTGCCATATTGCCACCCACAGATTTGTGATTTCTATGAACAAAAATATAATGTAATAAAATTTGGAATTTAGTTGTCAGCACTTTGATTTCATTGTAAATGATGTCTAGAATCTCTGTAGAACAGACAGCAAGTTAGCTGCTTCTTCTGTTTTTTAGCTGCCTGCTGCAATCTCTCTCTCTCTCTCTCTCTCTCTCTCTCTCTCTCTCTCTCTCTCACTCTCTCTCTAATTCCATCTTTTGCTCGCCACACTACAGCAGTTTCCCTCTGGCTCTTTTTGTCCATATGCTCTCCTTTAATTCTTGCCCCAAGAACAAAACTACATATGAGATAGAGCACAGAAAATTAAAAAAATCTACATATACATAGCAAGAGACAAAAAAAGATACCCAGATAGGTAAATAGATCAAATATAGAAAAAAATAGCTTTTCACTGAACATCAGTGTTTGGCTACCGAAACCCACAAAATAGCTGCTTGTGATATCATTATCAGTGGCTCGATATTGGAGGTAGTCTGCCTAGAATATCCTCTTTTCTCTCTTCTCCACCTGGCCTGAGCTGACCCTGACCTGCATCACCATGGGAACGGAGCAGCAGAGAACAAGACATGGGAAGAAAGAGGTCATTTCTCACCATCACAGTCTTCTGGTCTTATTTCTTCCAGGTAGTGAGAGAGAAAGAGACTGACACTGCTGGATCATGTATTAAAAGTTGTATTTAAATTAAATATTTCATAAATGCATTGTCTTTATGGTGTAATATTCTTATTCCAAAATTTAGTGAGTTTATTTCCTTGCTGTGTTTTGTTTTTTTCAAGTCTTGACTTTATTTCACGGAAAGACATTCACTGCGGGAGGAAACTGCTATTATTCTTACAAATATTATCATGTCAGAATAACATATTCCCAACATACTGAATCTCAGAACATGTTGCTTGTCACATGGGCTTAGAACCGACGTTAATCAGCCTTGGGGAAAAAAAACACTTGGTGACCTTCTCAAAAAAAGGTGTCCAGTTGTCTAGGTAGTGAGTCAAACTCTGTACCAGATGGTCTCTCTGAGGCTTAGTCCTTGTTTGAGTTAATAAAGTAACAGTAACATCAGGTACCTATCACTGCATAACATTATAGCTGGCATTCAGTAATAAAACTAGCCTACTACAGCAGAAATCGAATGTAATTCGAATGTTACCTGTATGTATGAGCTGATACGCTTCATAGCTCAAGAACAGAATAGAGTTATTGGCCATGTCCAAAAAGTCCATTGGGAATTTTACATTTTTCAGCTAATTAAGTGACTACAGACAATAAGCACAGGACACAACATGAAGTAATATCACAAGACGTATATCTGAGTAAATGTTAATGCTGTTATTTAAAAAAAAAAAAAAAAAAAACATGGTGTAGTGTGATGCACACAGACACAAAGCATTAATACACCTAAGGAAATTATTCTCCCATATGCACGCAGCCTAAATATTTTCTCGGCCGGCACTGTGGCGTAGTGGTTAATAGTTGGGTCAATTGGCTACTCTAAACAACTCTGGCTATGAATACTGGTGTGAATGGTTGCTTGTGTTTGTGTTCGCCCTACAAAAGATTGGCGACCTGTTCGCCCAAAGTTGACCTCTCACCAAAAGTCAGGTGGGATTGGCTCACAGATAGATAGTTAGGTTGCTCCTACACATGCGTTATAAAAGCTATAAAATGTTCCCTCACCTGCATTTCTTTTCTCTCTCTTGATGCTCACTTACACATTCGTCAAACTGCTTTATCATACTAGAGTCACAGGGAGGTTGAAGCAAACACTGTGCAAAGGCAGGGTAAAGTATACCCTTAACAGCTCGCCTGACCATTGCTAGACCAACACACACACACACACACACACACACACACACACACACGCACGCACACGCACACGCACACACACACACGCACACACACGCACACACACACACACAGCTATTCATACTCACACTTTGGCAATTTGGAACAGCCAATTAGCCTAATGTGCATGTCTTTGGACTGTGGGAGAAAACCAGAGTACCCGGAGGAAACCCACACAAACACGGGGAGAACATGCAAACTCCACAAAGAAACGTCCGAGCCCACGACTCGAACCCAGGATCTTCTTGTGAGCCACCGTGCTGCTCTCTTGATGCTAATAATGGCTACAAGCACATTTTGTCATGTCACTGAGAAAAACTGTAAAAGGGTTCAAAGTCCTCTTTCCTGACAAATCCTTAAAAATGTGATTTATCTTGGTCTCATTATTTAAAAAAAAAAAAAAAAAGAAATCACAAAGCATTTTAACCTGCAGTTTTAACAGGGATTAGTAGACTTTTTATAGCCACCATGCATGAAAGAATCTATCCGCTCTATTAATATTATCAAACTTATTTCTAGCCGCTATTGGGTCTTGTGATCATTCTGCTTCCTCTTGACTTCCTCCACAGCTTTATGCATGACAAACGGCCCCATTTGAGGCAGTTATTTTTCGACGTGAAATAATCAGAGGAAGTGAAGTGAAGGCGCAGTGAAGGCACAGCCGTCAGAAGCGGAGAAGAGCACCATGCTGTCTCTCAGCCTGTGACAGGAGGAGATGGGTTTTGCCGCAGGCCAGCTGCTTCTCTGATTCCCCCACTCCTCTTTGCAGAGTGACAGGAGATGGATGGAGGAGGAATAGAAAGAGAGATAGAGAGAGGAAGCCCTCTCGCTCTCGGCACTTCCGATCACCCACCATATGCAATCATCTCTCTATCCCAACCCTTTCCTTACCATCCTTCCATTCCTGCACACCTCACCATTAGTGTCAATGCCAGTTGTGTGTGTGTGTGTGTGTGTGTGTGTGTGTGTGAGTGGTTAATACTTGAGCTGAGGCCACAGAAAGGCAGACAGTTCTGTCTCCTGGTGACTAAAGATGCCACAGTTCCTGCAGTGTTATTCTGGTTGCCTTATTGTTGAATACTAGAGGAACAGGAACCACATATAAACACAGACCCACCATTTTACTAGTTACTAGATTTATGTGGCTAATTAAAGTCTCTGTCACATATTTCATACAAGAGGTATATGACAGACCCACAACAGAAAATTGGACAAAATCGGAAGAGTGTGTTCTGAGTGTGTTATACAAAACGCATGCATTGTACAACAGAAAATGCTGCTGTAGAGCCTTGTCATAGAGTTCTTCCAGATAGTCCTATGATTGCCCTACTTTAAACGTGCAACTTTTTTATGAGTGTGTTAGTTTCAGCATATGTACATGATGTAACATACATAGTATCTGAGGACATTCATATTTTCAGCAGATGCACTTACAATTATCATTTTTATACAACTGAGCCCTGCTCAAGGGCCCAACAGTGGTAGTACTGGGGATCGAACCCCTGACCTTTGGACAGTAACCCACTGCGTAACGCACTGCATAACCCACTGAGCCATCACTGGGTCAGTGGTGGCTCAGTGGTTAAGCTTCTGGGTTACTGATCCAAAGGTTGAGGGTTCAAGCCCCTGAAGCACTAAGCTGCCAGTGCTGGGTCCTTGAGCAAGGCCCTTATTTAACCCCAATTGCTCAGTTGTATAAGAAAATTATAAATGTAAGTCGCTCTGGATAAGAGTGTCTGCCAAATGCTATAAATGTAAATATACCACTGCCCATAGGAATATGATATGAAATTATTTGGTCTTGCAACAATTCTATCACTTCAGTAAGAACAACGTCCGGCTTGTTATACAAACCAATTTACAGACCTACAACACACAAATTTATACGTGTATGCAACTATGCAACTTTAAAATCTACCTTATATAACCACCTCACCTCAGTCCCTTCTGTCATAGCCCTGTTGAATTAATACAACAACAAAAATTGCAGGTTTTTAAAAGGGATCACTGACAGTTTATTTTACAGAGCCACCTATTTATCATACTACTATAATATTTTGTTTGCATCATTTCCCATTGTTACTCATTGTGATAACCATTAAGTGGACCCCAGTGTGTATCTTATGGGTGATTACCAGGCATAAGAATGTTGATATTTCCCTGTAGTAAAATAGTAGAACCATTAGTTATTTCTGTATGATGGAATTTCTTAATATCTCTCAATAAACTTTAGTACTTTTTTCAAAGGTATTGGTAAATTAAACATTAAAACCTCTAGAGGATGGAATACTTTTTAAGGTGGAGATTGGTTACTATCATAGAGTACTTTAACTGTCACTGCATAAAAATCCTTCAGGAATTCCACTGATAAGCTTAACGGTGACGTTTTAGGTACTACTGGATTTGTTAGGCTATTTGTTTGTGAGTTCTCATCCATCCCTAAATCAAGGAGATTTAGCCAATAGAAACTAAGTGTAGAACCAAGAGATCTATCATATCCATGAATTTGAAGAAGCAGCAGGGAGAGATTCTGGCTAACAAAAAGCCAGACTACTGCTGGGCCAACACACACAGCCATTCACACTCACATCCACACGTAGGCTCAATTTGCAACAGCTAATTAGCATAATCTGCATGTCTTTGGACTGTGAGAAGAAACCAGAGTACCTGGGGAAAACCCACATAAGTACAGGGAGAACATGCAATCTTCACACAGAAACGCCCAAGCCCGGAGCCTATAAGTGTAATTTTTAATTTAAATTAAATCCTGAACTGCTAAAATATTTGATGTGATGCAGCAAGTGATCTGTTTGCGTATTTCATACAGAGATTGCTACTCTGTGACACTGAGATACAGTTTAATTCATGCTTTTTTTTCAAAGCTGTTGAGTCATTTCTAACCTGCTTGCTTGTTGTTTAGACCTATAATATTCCAGTTCATCAGGACATTGTGCAGTAGTATAATAGTAGTAGTAAACCAGCAATATAATGGGTCTCATTCTGAAAAATTAGAGTTTACACTTATTAAGACGGCACATTGGAGGGTGGTTCGTACTTCCGCCTCACAGCATGAAGTTCCTGGGTATGAGTAATGGGCTCAGTGAGGGTGTTTCTTTGTGGAATTTTGCACGCTCTAGTTATGCTTATGTGGGTTTCCTCCAGGTACTCTGGTTTCCTCCCACAGTCCAAAGGCATGCACATTAGGATAACTGTTTCAAATTACCCCTAGATAATGGCTGTGTGTGTTGGCCCTGCGATATACTGGCACTTAAGGATGTACTCTGCCTTCTTCTCGGTCAGCTAAGATAGACTCCAGTTTAAGACTTCACCAGGGACCATAAACCTGTTGGCTCCTGCTGGATCACCACACTGCCCTTCAATAATGACTTTTTACTGTATTGCTTTATTGTTACAGAACGTTGTATTCTTTATATGAAGTGAATATTAGGAATCACTTATTGAGTTTGAATTATTCTATCATTTTTATGCACTTGTAGCACAGAGATGTTCTGAATAAAGGTGCGCTCACACAATACCAATCATGATCCTGATTTGAGCCAATCATATTCTGTTGTTAGTCCGATGTTTCAGTTGATTTTGTTTCGATATGTACCGATGTTCTTTGACTATTTCCTGATGTGATTCCAATGTTCTATTCAATGTTATTATGTAACATGGTAAAAAAATCTTCTGTAGAATTTTTTTTGCTGAAAATGTATTCAACAATGCTATTGTAGTCAATGAGAACCAAATAAATAAATAAATAAATAATTCTGACAAGTACATTGGGGTAAAAGTATGGCTAATAAACAAAAACACTGAAAACACCAATTTTTCAGAAAAATTGAAAGGTGTCACAAATGTAATTTTTTGAGTATTGTATAGCATGAACTTCAAACCATATGGAATGGTTTAGCAAGTGAAGAAATTAAAAAATCCACATATGCAGTGATGATTATACACTTAACAAAATGAAGATAAATTAGAAACCAAGTATATTTTAAGTATTTATTTCATATAATATTGGATCATATTGATGAGAATATGTAAACAAACAACAATATATAGTAATAACAAAAATAATAGTCTCTTTTTTGAAAAAAATAAAATAAAATCAATATTTAGTGTGGCCACCCTTTAATTTGATTACAGAATTTAACCTTTTAGGCAAAGTGTTCACATCTTTTTAAATATCTTCCCTCGTTAAAAGTCAAAAAAATTAAATTTTCCAATTTTTCTTAAAAATTGGCATTTAGAGTGTTTTTGTTTATTAACCATACTTTTACCTCAAAATATTTGTTGGAATTATTTTTTTTGGTTCTCAGTTCCTACAATAGCATTGTTCAATATATTTTCACCAAAAAAATTATAGAGAAGTAATTTAAATTTTTTTTATTAGGAGCCCTTTTAGACAAAAGTGGTGGTGTATAATCTTCACTGCACACTACTGTAAATATCCTTTATAAGCTACCTATGTTTATCAGTGTTACTCAGATTTTTTCCTATGCTCCTCCAAAGTAGTCTGAATACAAAAAAACCCAACATATTTTTAAACACTACCAAAATATTTCACTCTTTTCCAAAGTTTTCCCCAATATTCTACAATGTCCTCTGATGTTCACTGATGTGAACCGATGATGTCCGATATAACATCAGAATATAATCAGGGCAAATTGGGATCATGATCAGTAATGAGTGAGCGCACCGTAATATAAATTGATGTATTGTTGTTGGGGTTTTTTTATTTCTTTTTTGATTTTGCTATACTGTACTTATCCTGCAAGGGAAATTATTACCTCTGCATTAACCCGTCCAAAGTGAGCACACACACACACATACACACACACACACACACACAGACACACACACTCGGAGCAGTGGGCTGCCACACATTGGGGTCACACAATGGAAAACAATGGGGGGTTAGGTGCCTTGCTCAAGGGCACTTCAGCCATAAAGGTGGAGGAAGGGAAGGTTCAGCTCACTCCCCCACCACCACACATTTTTCTTGCTGGATCGGGAAACAAACCAGCAACCTTTCGGTCCCAAAGCAGCTTCTCTAACCATTAGGCTATGGCTGCCCCTGTATGTTTGTAGTTGCATCAACTTCTATAAGCAACTACAACTGCATTGAAATATTAAAAGTTGTCCTGATCTAATATAGTCATATAATGCCTTAATAGATAGATATAGATACAAAATAGATCCACTCAAACACTATACACACTCACTTGTGCTATACACTACACACACATGCTGGAACCGGACTGCATGAGGATTTCTGTAGATTTTTTTATGTTCCATAGACAGGACACACACACACACACACACACACACACACACACACACACACACAAAGGCTATTCTGTGTACCCGTGTGCAGAGCTCCTGTGGCTTTCCGCTCAGACTCTGAGGCATCTCTCTGCATCGCGTGGACAGGTTGAGGATGGCTGTAGCGGCCATGTGGGCGGCCTCCATGTCATGCGTATAGTCAAAGCTGCTTTTGCTGCAGGTGCTGCTGGCGCTGCTTCCTCCTCCTCCTCCTCCTCCACCTCCTCCTGCACCTGCAGCTCCTCCACAGCTAAGGCTGCTGCTACTGCTGGGAGCATAGCTACTGGTGGTGCTGCTTGCTGAGCTGGAGTTCTTGTAGTATCGCTTAGCTTAAGAGACACACAAAAAACTTAAAATGCTTAAAGATTTTATCTATTTGTAGTGTATGCAGGATTATCATTAAGCAAGACATAACCCTGTAATGGGGAAAAAAAACATAGAACAGTTATAATTTCTATAGTCTAAGGGCACTTGCTGAGGAGCACAATAAACATTTAGAAAATGTGGATTTAGAACACAAATTGAAAACAAACTTGAAAAAGTACAAAAATATGCATTACCAATGTGCGGGATTTCTCTTCTTTTCTCTCTGTTCTTATCTCAAAGTGATCTTCCATGCAAACTGCACTAACTACATTGCTATTTGCTACAAATGCATTAAATAGGTACTGATTTAAATACAAAGCATGGAATATTCCTTTGAAACATGTTAGTCACTTTAGCACAGATTGACCAAATTTAGATAAAATAGAATAAAGGATATTATTGTTCCCTTTAGCAATTCCCATTATTGAGAACCCCAAGGGGTTTCAGTGTAATTCCAACACTGATGTGATGTGTAATTCCCCCCCATCCCCTTCCCCCGATGTCAGATACGCTTTCATTTTCTAAACTCCAAAAATAAACAAACAAATAAATAAATAAATAAAAATTTAAATAAATGAATGAATGCATAAATTTGCTGGTAGTGTCTAGCACTCAAGTAAATGTGTTTAAAGAAAGTGATATGATGAGATGTGGTTCTGGTTAATCCTGTCAAACCCTGGTGTTTTTTTTTTTTTTTTCTGACCCATTACTCATTTTGAAGCGTATATTAGCTCTCTTGTCTAGACATAATTTTCTAACCTTCGTCTATTATGTGACATAAAGAATGAAGGAACCAGTTCCAGACCTACTTTATGCCTTTATAACATCCCAACTTGACTACTGCTATGTTGGCAGAATGTAACTACATTTTTTTAATAATAATAATAAAGTATTTAATGTAGAGGGTAATTACATGCATATACAGTGAAGGTTTATCGTTAGAAATGGTGTAATGCTCATAACTTATATGGTAACATTA
>JAQMYF010000023.1:42601059-42615992 GCA_030014195.1 Neosilurus mollespiculum
TATATATATGAGTATGTATGTATGTAGATTTCTGTATGTAAATACATTTGCAATTTTTCTTATTGAGACTTTTATCTTACCTTTCTTTACTTGGTATGGAGCAACTGTGTGTGCACAATTTCCTCCGGGATCAATAAAGTATTCTGATTCTGATTGTGAGTGTGAGTGGACGTTTATCCTAGCCATGAAAGTGGCCCAATGAGTGTGGAATGTAGACATAAGTTCGGGACCATTTAGTGGTTGAAAAAGGTCACAACTCTTTAGCAGTTTAAAATTTTTACTTTCAAGTCATCAGTACATATGAATCATATACAATCAGGCAAATCTGACCTCAGTTCAGCTTTTAGTTTCTCTTATATTGTATTAAAATTTGTTTATCTATATATTCCACATCCATATCTAGTTGTGTCATGAAACCTGACACGTAGCCTGTTCTTTTTTGTCTTCAGAGCAAAAGAGTAGAGAAGTGTGATGCACATTAGACAGTGCTGAATATCGACTGTGGCTTGGGACAAGCCATGCTTTGCATAGCAAATGGCTCCCATTACCATAGCATCTGGGGATAATTAATGTGCAGTCAGTGGTCCTGTCGTTCGTTATCGGTCATACTGATACTGTTCAATTTCCATCTCTGCCTTATGCCTTTTTTCAAGAAGGAACTCCTTCCATACTGTCAGCCCAGCACACTTTTATAAATCATAATGGCCCCTGGTCAGGCAGCCTCTGCCGCTATCTACACTGAGGAGAGATGTTATCGTGACGTAATGGCTGTGCATCCCTCATTATTCTGACATTACTCCGATAGAGTCTGCCCAGTATGCCAACCCAGTGTCCTTTGGTGCAGGCTGAAAGGGTCTTCCGCTCCATCTCATCAAGAGCTGCGTAGCTATGATCAAATACTTTGTGTCAGTGTATAAAATGGGTGATAACAAGAAGTATTAATTTGGCATAATGACACCAACATAAATAAGCAATTTTCTGCTTGGAAATGTCAGACTAAAAGTGCCATATATTAGATATGGGTTAATCGAGCTGTAAGTGTGAGTGCACTGTGAAAAAAGATCATGTTTTACTGATATTATTGATTTATATAATGCTTTCGATGCTTTAGACTTTCAATTTTAAAGCCTGAATGTGTGTAACCTCCTGTATTCTATACAATAATATACACAATTCTACAGCACTCGACTATTTTAGTCAGTCTTATACTAACAGGTAGTGAATCTGCCCAGAATATTTGACACAGTTCTATTTGGTGTACACTATATCCACTGCATGACTGTGGGTTTGTTTTCCAGCATTAAAGCTGTAGTGCACATTCTACAAGAGCTCTGGGTTCTCTAGGTTTATAAATAGGTAACTTGAATGCTGGATGCATCCTGGGGAAGAGATTTGCTGTCCTTTCAGCCCCTGCCATTACTTATGCCTGACAGGCCCAGACGCTGATGTAACCACGCTGGCCTATTTGAACAACATAAGCCGCTGCTGCTTGCCTGCACTGCGGGGACGGTGGTACTCAAATTGGATGTGAATGTCATTTCCGGGGTCATAGTAAATTCTTTGTACAAGCAGATAAGTGAAAATATGTTAACACTCAAACTACAAAGTCTGGTTTTACAAAGGATTTGAATAGACATACATATGAAGAGGTATCCTGGGACAACCTATGGACTGGCAAATGTAAAAATGTGTGTGACCTTTATTATTGTATTTAATACAATTTTTTACGTCTGTTCAATTTAAACATAAAAAGAAAAGAAAACAAAAAAGCTCATTAAATTTAATCGTAAATATAAGGGATATTTGCCGAACAGCAAGAAGGACCAGGGTTCGAGTCCTGGGCTTGGTGAGGGTGTTTCTGTGTGGAGTTTGCATGAACAGGAACCCTCTCAAAACTGAATATAATTAGACTTGTGCAGTAAGTTCCACAAACTTAATATTATATTAATTAATTTATTGATTCATTCATTTGCCGAACCACTCAAACCTACTAGGTCCAAGGGGAGACTGAAGCCTATCTCAGCCACTGACGGCATACACCTTGAACACCTTGCCAGTCCATGGCAGGACCAACATACACACAACCATTCACACTCACACCTGGGGCAAATTGGAACAGCTGGATAGACTAATGTGCATGTTTTTGGACACCAGAGTAGCCAGAGGAAACTGACATAAGCACAGGGAGAACATGCAAACTTGACATAGAAACACCTTCGTCAAGCCCATGACCTGAACCCAGAAAATTCTTGCTGTGAGGGGAATGTGTCCCAGGCATATAATTGTATTAGCGTATACTACACAAAAATTTAAAAGCAGACTTAATCAAGTTTGGTTAGTTTTTTTCTAGCGTGTTATTTTAAGTATATTTTAAGTATGAATAATAGCATTTTTTTAAACTCATTCAAAGTTTTAGTATTTACTATGTAGGGACATAAAGTAAAGTAAACCAAAACGAGATTTCTGTAGTTTATTTTTATATGTTTTAACCATGACAGACTCAAGCAGGCCAGGGGAGCTCCATGATAGGTAGCTTAAAAATCAATTTCAAACAAGGTGATATTAAAAACAAGTTTTTATTTATTTTCTTTGAAACTTTTCACTGTTTCATAATTGTTGTCATTAGCTGCTTCACAGTCAAAAGTAGGAATCTAAAAAATCCTGATGGCTGACATGCAAAAAATGCAAACAGTTCCGTAGGCTTGAAGGCAAGACGAGAGATTTTTAAAATTCATACGCTAACCGCAATAACAAGAAAAAGCTTTATTTGTGTGGTCAGATGTGGACACCGGGTCTTATGTGCTATATGCCCCAACTATTGATGTTGGTGTTGCACAACAGAGTCAGCATTAATTTTTGAGTAATATATGGGAATAACTGACATTGTGCATGTGAAGGTAAAATAATGTGTTATTCACGTTTAAGGATGCTGTCCTCATGCAGGAACATTATGCCTAAACAAGAGGCTTGTTACATGTTATAGAGAAAAACAGGCATTAACCTAATATGTTATATGGGTAAGGCTCATGAAAATTATACTTCAGGGTATAAATATGTGTCCAATGGCTATAAATCCATTAATAATGGGAATATATTGCCTATTATTTTTGAAATAAGGGTCTGAGAATATGGTTCATGCTGGTGAACAATCATCTCACAAGGTTAGCAGTGTAAGGTTTTAGCATGTCAATTATGCTACTTCTGAGGTCTGGCACATGACTAAAATGAATTATACCAATTTAACATTAGGAATGTTATTAGTGGAAAACAAGGCCAAAAATCACTTCTAACATGCCTTTATTCAAAGACCCACCACAGAAAAAAACTATTTGACTATCCTCAACACTCCTACTTTCTACATAAAAAGTTTTGAATTCCAGTTAGCCAAAACATCAATTTTCAAATTCTGAAACCGGGCATGGTGGTTTTCAAGAGCCTTACCTACATTTATATATAAATCAGATACACTGTTGGCCATGCTGTAGAGATGCCAATAGACAATGTTTTAATGTTTAATGCTGTAATGTTTCATTTTAAAAATTAAGAAACCAGCCAAAAGAACAAAACTCACTGAATTTATCAGAGTGAATGAGTTAAGCAAATCAAGCCTTTTCAATAAGAGCAACAATGAGGATCGGGTTTATTACATGCTGTGGCTGACATTTACCTTTGGAAATGAGTCTAGAGAGACAAACGTGGATGCTTGAGACTTAAAATGCTATAACTTCACTTTTGGCTGAGATACATGAGAAGGATATTTCTCTATAAGAAAGCCTGCTGTTTTCAGAGCAAATGTCAAATTCTCACAAAGTAATTGATTTTTCTGGGCCACCAAAAACAATAAGGATTTATAGAAGATCTATTCCATCACCTTTATATATCTGCATCAGGGATGGGTGATATATTGGAAAAAATATTTTATAATACTAAAGACTTTTGACGGGGTGTCCGTGTTGAAATGTTTTAGTTTATTGTGTTTTCAGTAATTGTGCTGTTATACAATCTCATGTTCATGTTGTTCTGGAGGAATTTAAAACAAGGGCTTGCATGGAAGCAGCTCTAACACACATTCCTGCTGCACTGAAAATGTATTAGAGGCAACACCTTTTGCTTGTCACAGTTTATAACCATTGCAGCACCGTACTGACTCATTAGAGAACAAGTGGAGAAGAATCTGTGTGCTATTTGTTTCCAGCAAGCTGTAAAAAACATGACTGCTTCTACTATTTTTTCCCTCATAGTTGGTTCTTTATTATTGCCTATAATTCATTCTTTCAATAATTTGCTGAACAGCTCAATTCTACTAGGGTCGTAGGGAGACTGGAGCCTATCCCAGACAACTCTGGGCGAATGCAGGGTGCAACCTGAAGAGCTTGCCAATTCATCGCAAGGCAACACACAAAAACACAACCATTCACACTTGTATGCACACCTACTAGCAATTTGAAATAGCCATTTAACCTAATGTGCATGACTTTGGACAATGGGAGGAAACCTGAGCACCTGGAGAAAACCCATTCAAGCACTGGGAGAACATGCAAACTCCACACAGAAACACCATTGCCAAGCCAGGGACTTGAGAGCCATAGTGGTCTAACCCACAAAAACTGAAAAATGGGATAAGGTGATATTATGACATATGTGGATAAGTTCTGTGCATGCCAGAATGGTCCCTTCATCTTCCTTATTACCTTGAAACATATTGTGAACATTATCCCTGATTTTTTTTATTTATTTATTTTTTTTATTGCAAAACTTTTCATGTCATTTTTCTCGAAAACAGGTTTCTGTTGGTTACACCACCCTGGTTCTCAGCCCTTCAAATGTACAATATTAGCCGATGAAATTGTGGTTCAGGAATATTATAGAAACCAAAGAGAATAACCCTACAATAATTTATTAATGCTCATGATGAAATATTTGTTACCATTTTCTTCCATCCACCAGACCACTAGTATTTAAGCAGCTGCTGCTAACCTTTAGCAAACTTTATCTATAACAGGGGTCGTAAACTAGTAAAATGTTTCAGGTGACTGTTTTAGATTTTGAAGGAAAATTCTGTTGCACAGCTAATTAATACATTTAATTTTTTGAAAAAGTGTTGCAGTGGATTCTTTGTTGCCACTTAACCAATCACTTTAGAAGAGTTTTTTTTTTTAAGGTTTCGTAGACTTTTTAACCCCTTTCTTGTCTGCCAGGGGACCATATTGTTGTTTATAAATTAATAAATTAGCTTGGTGATAAGCTACCTCAGACATGATTCAATTTCATCTTAAAATGCTTTCTTTAATCTCAAAGATTTGTACACAAGACATTTGTACAAACGAAAGCCAAAATCACATTATTATAATGAACTACTTCCTGGTTAGGTTGGATACCAAAACTGGTTCACCCCCAGCGCATTGCTATAAAATTTTAAGATAGCTTGTGTCCAAGGCTATTTTAGAATAGTGGAAAACACTATAGCAGAGGGAGACCTGATTGGTTCTTGAAACAGCTCCCTTGATATTTTCCCTAATTTAGTCATGGCCAGTCTACCCCACCCAATAGCCCTCCCTGAATTTTTTCTGCCAGTCAAAACTGATAATTGAAATGCTCACCCACCTTTATGATAGTACGGCTTCTTGAGGCCATCGTGATGTAGTCTAGCTTTGCGCTCTTCTGCACAGCTGAGCCTCAGACCATGGTTCTCTTCATGCAGTTGCAATCTATCTCTCCTGGCTGCCTCTGAGGCCATTTTGTCCCTCATAGCCTTCGCCCGCTCAGACTCCAACGCTATGGCCTTTTCCAGCAGTGACAGGTTGCCCTTGGTCATGTCAAAGCCGTCCTCAGAACGGTCTGAAGTGATTGACGTGGTGTCCTCATCTCTGTAAGCATCATACTCCCTGGCAAAGCTTGACAGAGCTTTTGAGCGTGGGCTAAGCTGCTCCTCTAGCTTCATGAGGTTGACCATGTCTGAATAGTTGCGCTCCAAGACATGGCGTTCCTCTGAGATCTGCTGCTGATGGCATTCTCCATAGATATCCTGGTGAAGCAGATTGTCCTGTTGCCCTTCCTGACTGTGGCTAAAGCGCTCACTCGGCTTTGTTTCACTTAATTTGCGTGCCAGGTCGAAGCATTGATTGCGTAGACACTCTAGACTGCTCAAGCATACCTCCTCATCACTTTCCTCAATCATTTGTCCATTGTTAGTGGGTCTGTTTTGTGTGCAACTGCTACTATTACCATTACACCCATAATTAGCAAAGCCATTTATGCTGCTGCAATCCTCGTTTTTCATTCCATCGTCCTGATATGTCCTTTCTTCAATGTTGTCAGAGAGCACAGCTCCATGACCCTGGGCCAGCAGTTTCAGAGAGTCCACGGTCTCTTTTACGACATCACTGTCCACGTCAAGGCTCAACTCGCCCTTCTTAGTGCCACTGTCACACTCTTCTTTTTCCTCATCTTCTTCTTCATCCTCCTCTTCCTCCTCCTCCTCCTCCTCTTCTTCCTCTTCCTCTTCTTCCTCCTCAGCACTATTTGAGGAGTTGCTGTTCATCTCAGACTCTGTCATGGCCCTGTAGGCAGCATCCTCAGCAATCTTGCCAAGGTTGAGCAGAGACTTAGCCACCAGCTCATCATAGTTGTCATATTCATCGTTGTTGTTATCATCCTTCTCCACCATTGGGCTGGGTTTGGTGTAGATCCCATTTACCTGATTTGCAGCTGTGAGATAAAAGGAAATGTTTGATTTTTTCTCATCAGTTTTAGTAACAAGCTTAATTCAAAAATGTTAATAGATTTATAAAAGGGGTGGGGGGGGGGGTCTTAGGGTTAGGGTTAGGGTTAATTTTTCAGAAAAATATTCAAAATCATAAGCATATTATTCTTACTATACAAATAATATGATCACTTAAAAAAAATCAACCTTAAAATATTCCCTTGCAGAACTTATTCTGAGTTGGGAAAAAAAGACCTACAGTAATTTAAACTTGGGGTTAAATAGTGTTCTGTATACTTTATGCCATAGGCTAAAACAGTAAACAATCCAAATGTTAACCATCATTTTGTGTTTTTATCTTTAAACACTGATTTGTTGCATGTACTGTATTTACCACATGTCTGATCACATTAGAAGCAAACACATTGTTAAACATGAGTTTATCTGCAAATTGTGACATTTAAAGCCCCGAGCCAGTGAGACTGGCAGGTACTCTGCTTCAGAACAGTGAAAGACAATGTCAGACTTCAAATTGTTTTTTTTTTTATTTTGTTGATTTGCCGAACCGCTTTATTCTAGTAGAATCACAGAGAGGCTGGAGCCTATTTCAGCCAACGCTGGACAAACTGCTCACCAGTCCATTGCAGGGTAACACACAACCATTCACACTCATGTTTACACCTGGAGCAGAAACCAACGCAAGCACAGGACCTTCTTGCTGTGAGGCGGATGTGCTAACCACTACACCAGCATGTCACCATAGTTTTGTTTTATGGGTGGGTCTGTATTTTAATCATTAAAATTTGACTTTCATTAAAATAAATTGCTTGGTTGATTAGAGTAATATCTTTCAGTACTTTTGGATGCTGGTTTCACTTACTGGATACATGTGCAGCAGGATGGATGCCTATCTCACAACTCTTTTGGATTGAAATGCTGGGAATAAATAAATAAATAAATAGATAGATAGATAGATAGATAGATAGATAGATAGATAGATAGATAGATAAATAAATATCTGGATAAAAGATGCCCCATATAATTATATAATAATATTTTTTAATTGCAACAATTTTAAGTAGCTGTGTAACTTTAATTAGTAACTTTGGTTACTAAATTGTATTTACAGTTATTACATGGATGATGTAGTCTTATTATTTTGAAGTGGGGTGAAATAAATAATGAACGTTCATGAAAATCAGGGGGTAAGACGGGAACAGGATTTATGGCTGTCCTTCAGGTCAGAAAAAATGCCACTAATACCACACCTGTGCTAGAGAGGCAGTAATGGATGCACACTATTATTATGCATATGTTTATGATGATGTTGGTATGATGGTGCAATGGTTAGCACATCCAACTCGCAAGAAGGTCTGGGTTGAATTACCGGGCATGTTCTCCCTGTGCTTGCGTGGGTTTCCTCTGGGTATTCCAGTTTCCTTCTACAGTCCAAAAACATGTGTAGTAGGCTAATTGACTGTTCCAAATCATCCTTAGGTGTTAGTGTGAGTGTGAATGGCTGTATGTGTGTTGGCCCTGCAATGAACCGGCGAGCTGTTCAGGGTGAACCCCGCTTTCGCCCAGAGTCGGCTGAGATAGGCACCAGCCTCCCCACAACCGTAATTAAGATTAAGCGGCTTAGAAAATGAATAAATGAATTGTGATGATGAAGGTTATTATTAATATTATTAATATTATTATTAATATTATTATTATTATGACCACAATAGGTTTGACAATTTGACAATTTCAGTGGATTTTACCTGTCACAGTTTCTTTTATCATTTTAAACACTTCATTATATCATAGCAGAAAACATTAAAAGTTTGGTTAGCATCCAACCAAAAAGGCACAAACACACACATACGCAGAACGACATCATTCAGCAAAATGTGCATGTAAAAATACAGCCTATTATATGTTTTTGGGAAAAGTCTACATTATAATATCAGTGATCAAAATGTGCTCCAAGGACATTAAGATTGATTTCCATGCATAATATTTGTCAAAAAAGTGATTTTAAAGAATACTGCTAGGTATCGAAATGCTCTGGACACCGAGACACCTGGTGGAAACAGTCGGATTTAAACGTGCCATGGAAAAGCAATTTGAAGAGCAATCAAGGTACACAAAGGAGACTGGAAGTGAAACAGATTGAATAGGAAGGAGGCAGCAATGCTGAATTGGGGGGATTAGCAATGCTACGATGTGCATGCCACTGAAAATGGTAACAATGGCACTTCACTTACAACTGAGATGGGAATCTCACGTCACGTCTCTCAGGGTTTGCCTGTAGATGGCAATAACCCAGAATAGTTGATACTGTACAAGTAATTTATTATGACAAAAGTCGAATTCACTGGAGGATGTAATGCAATTATGGAGGACACTGACTTTTTTCAGTGTTTACTCATCAGTACACTCGCTCGCTACCATCCCTGTACTATAGCACATCATAAAGCATTAAAGCAAATCATGTAGGATGCATCATTCATAATTAGACTTGAAGGCAATGTCAGGTCTGATTGGGGACTGGGTGGAGCGAGGATACTGCCCAGTGTGGTTTCCAGAGTGTCTACAAAAGATGAGATGTTATTCATCTAATCTTGTATCTGTGTAGCAGAGCAAAAAACACCCACTCATACAGACCTTCAGACTTTATGACCATGAGGATGAGGTCATACCGTACAGGCCTACTATTTCCTAATTTAATTTTGCTCTGAGTATAAAATATAGATTCCTGGAAGACTTTTCTCTGCCATGGTTACTTACAAAAATGGCAATGATGTTTCTTTTGTTCTTAGGGAAGAAGAACTGCAACAAACTCTGGGTGTCAATGTAGCATCTACAAGCCTTCAGGCAATAATCCACCCTGAACACCTTGCCCAGTCTTATTTATAATAAATATGTGGCTTCAATGGTGGAAATAATTTATTTTATCATCAGAGTTTTTTTTTTTTTTATGATTTTCTTGAGAATATTTTCTGTCATCAAAACTATGAAACTACGGGACTGGTCAGTTTTCAGGATGTATGCAAAGAAGTCTGAAAAAATACTAAGAAGTCTCAAAAGCAAAATGGTCAGGTTATACAGTTGTACAAAAGGGGTGTACATACACACACACACACACACACACACACACACAACTGTTAGTTTGTGAGACATATGTATGTATAGAAGCTTAATCTATACATTTGCTGGAAGGAAGGAAGGAAGGAAGGAAGGAAAAAACCTTGCTGCAAAGAAGAAAGAAAGGAATGAACGATTAAAGGAAGGAAAAAACATGTTCTTAACCCTTCAGGCTAAATCACCTGACATAAATCCCAATGATTAGTTAAATAAACAAACAAACAAACAAATAAATACACTAGCAAAAGTCCACTTACACCAGCAGAAAGTGAAACTAGTAGTATAACACTATTAGCAAAACACTACTAGTCAAAGAGTGTTGAAGAGAGGGAGAGATAAGAGAAAATATGATGGGGGGACAAATGTTTGTAGTGGTTATGATGTAAAGCATTTCACAGATGTTCCATGTCATCAAATGTAAATATAAATAAATAAAACACATGACCTGTTGGCAAATTTTCTGTAGTGGGGGAAGATTTAGAACATTTAGTAACTATAGAAAAAGAATCGACTTTATCTAGCAATAACAGCACCCACACCCTATCATGTTTTATAGCTTATCTTTTACCTTAAGTTTGTCTATTTGTTTCTTTTGTAGTTATCAGGATTACACAAAAAGCTATGTTTGGATTTTCATGAAATTTCTACCAGGGGTTGGGCATTGGAGAGGGAAGAATTCATTAGATTTTGGAGATGATCTTGATCAAACTCAGGATCCAGGAATGTATTAAAAGATTCATTAACACTGAAATAAGACAATTTTTTTGGAAGTCTGGTATTACAGAAGGCCGAGCAGGGGGTGCTGTGTCCCTTCTAATTTTGGAGGGGTTTTTTTTGCCTTGGCGGAGGTTTGCTCTCTGTGAGTTCTCTTGTTAATTCTGTAACCTGCCAGAATTACAAGATTCTGCATTAATATCAGATGAGCTACCAGCTAGTTAGTCTATGTATGTTTTGCTAGCCATTGTAGAATAGTTTGTGTCACTTGGCCGATATAAACCTTTGACCTCAAAATCAGGAGCATCATACTGTTATTTAAGGCATACCTTCAGTATTCCTTTAACCAGTTAATAATGTGACAGTAAATGGAGATCTAGACAGCTCTCTCAACTGTCGCTCTCTCTTCAGAAAGAGATTTCTAACTGATGCATCAGTCTTGTATTTCTTGCACTGCATTTGCAATTGCTGCATGAGCTCTGGATCTGACAAAACAGGGCATTATACTATTGGAAGTAATGGAGTGTGTGGGAGGCAATGGTCTGGAGGTGCTGTTTTTAGCCTGCTGCTGTGATCACACTGAAGGTTGCAACAAAAGCATCCAAATGCACCTCAAATTACGGTGACCTTCCTCTGAAGAGCACGAGCAGTCAATTCTGCCTCCCTCTGGACTTTTTTCTGGAGCACAGTGTGTATAACTTTAGTTTCAGCCAATTTCAGAGTGATTTAATACTGTATCAAGCTAAACATGCTTTTAAAATATAATATTTAATTAAACATTAACAATTACTTATTTATATATTATTATATTAGCAAATATATACTTTGTTATTTGTCCGTACTTCATGCTACAGTATAATTCATATAAACGCTAGATTAAAAAAAAAAAAAAAAGATGTGTACCTTGATCCTGATTGTGCTGCTCCTCTGCCTCCTCCTCTTCCTGTTCATCCTCATCTTCATCTTCCTCATCCTCCCCTTCTCCTTCATCTTCTTCTACCACATCCTCCTCTTCCTGCTCCATTTCTTCCATCTCCCCATTCTCTACCTCTCCTTCGTCCTGCTCCACTTGTTCCTCATTGTCCGTGTATTCTTCCTCCACCTCCTCCTCTCCTTCTGCTCCTCCATCTTCATCCTCTTCTTCCTCTTCCTCCACTTCCTCCACTTCCTCTGCCTCTTCTTCCTCGTCTTTCTCCTCCATCATCTCTGTGTGGTAGCAGTCGTTCATAGGCTGCTGCTCTGTGTGCGTGTGAAAGGCCTTCCTCTTGGCCATGGGCTCTAGGGGCAGTCTGTCCTGTGTTCTCCTCTTCTTGGCCACAGGGCAGCCATACACACTGCACGGGGAGAGATAAAAGAGAGCCAATTAAACAGCTGGCCTGCTTCGATTCAGTCTCTCCCTGGTCTCAACACACCATGTCATTCAAGCCTGTCACAAGCTATTCTTAGACCTAGTCAAATCCAATGTGATGGAGAAAAAAGGAGTAGAATACTACCAATTACTCATTATACCCTGTATAAAGCTGTGATGCTCTGTAAAGCTGCGATGCTATATAAAACATTATTTACAAAAATTGTAAATATGTGAGCTGTGGTGGTATGATGCAGTCACACTATCTGTATGTCTATATATTTATTGCTCCAAATGTTCATATCTGTATTTGAATTTGGATTTAAACTCAAAAACCTTTTTAAAAGTTAATTATCCTACCTCTTTGCCCCTAGAAACACTGAAAACACCAGAAATACCAGCACTCTCCGTGAATTTCTGGACAAACAAGAGCACTAGGAGAGTGCAAATGTTCACCAAGCCCAGCGATTCCCCCACATGAACCAAAATATTTCACTGTGTTAAAGAATCCTTTAAAAACTTTCTGGATCAAGAATCTAACCAAGATCATCAAAAATCTTCCTTGTCCCAAGCCCCACCTCTGATAGAAATGTCATGAAAACTTTTTGAAAATAACATCAAGTACACAGCACCCCTGCTGGGCCTTCTGTATTACGACTTTTCCAGAAAAAATACATAAATAAAAATTGTGTAAATCTCACAACGTTAAAAAAAATCCTTTAAAATAAATGTCCTGGATCCAGAATTTGATCAGGATCATCTCCAAAATATAATGAAGTCTTCCTTATCCATGACCCCACCTCTGGAAGAAATTTCATGAAAGCCCGCAGAATGAATTTTTTGAGTAATCTTGCTAACCATCCAACCTACAAACCTTGGAGGAGGTAACTAGTAGCATAACTCTAACCATCCTGATCATAACTATAAATGCATGAGGTTGATTTTAATGAACATGGTCTTTGTTTGTCCTGTGAAGTTCCTATCTCTGCTCTGCTCTGGAAAAAAACTAGTAAATCGAGTAAATGAATTTTGTTCGAAACTGAGTTGGACAAATTTTGGGACTCTAATATAGTGACCGTGAAGGAATACCTAGTCAATCACACAGTTATGTACATACATTTAGTCAGGAAAAATCTAGCAACTCATAAGCCAATCAGGCTCAAGTATTTTTCTTACACAGTTATCTATCATAGCAGTTTTGAAGTTAGTAGAGAATCCTTTTCAGGCCCACACAGGGCTATCACTCTAGAGCCATAATTTTACCACTCCAAATTATTTCATAAATACTTGCTATATGGTTGGAAAATAAGTATAAAGACAGGTCGCTGTCTTATTTTTAGCTATAAAATTGACTAAAATAACTTGCTAAACTTTTGTTGTGAAAGGGTGGAAAACTGACCACAAGATATTAGTCAGATAAAACCTAGTAAGAAGTACTGTCAACAAATAATGAAATAAAAGAAAATCAGATTCAATAAAGGCACCTTATAAAGTACCTTGCATCCAGTAGATAATCATGCTCTAATAACAATAATACAATCTAACAGAAATTTATTCCAGGCTTATTTTTTTCTTTGTATATTTATTCATTTATTTATTCATTTTAACAAAACGATTTGACTCAGTAGGTTTTCCCGGATGAGGGCAGCTCTGACCGCTCGCTAACACACACATGAAATGATAAACCTCTCACTCACATGACCTTTTTGCTGCCTTCTATTGGATTCTAGTAGTGGTGCACACTTCTAGTCTCAACCTGAGCCCTGTGACACTTTCTGTCAAGCTTTTTAAAGGAAGAATGAATAGTGCCCCACCTATTTGTATCCACTTGGAACACATTATCTGTTCAATCCAAATAATGTTGTTATATTTGGTTACATCCCTAGTGAGTTAGTTAGTTAGACACCATGAGTTCAGGGTATAGGTGGTGTGGTAGTATTTCATGTGATTTCATTTGAATGAAATCATATACAGAGAGCTAATTCTGCCCATAACCCTCATCTTTACCTCTGTATGTATTTATATGGCTTGAGGTTTTGAAAATTGTTACAAATTTGTAATGTGAGACAGAGAGTTTGTAGACAGGAGGAATTATACACCATGATTGTGTCACTGGGGAATTATTGACAAAAAAGACCAACATGTGTAACTGTAGACTGTAAGCTTGTCTGTAAAGCATCTTTTGAAAAGCAAGCTGCCGCTTTCATATCTCTGGAAATAATATATCAAAACTTATAAAGGTTTTAGGCAACAGTTAAGGATAAATGGTTAGGACTTTCACCTCACAGCAAGAGGGTCTCAGGTTCGAAGCTCAGCATAGGACCTTTGTTTGTGGAGTTTGCATATTCTCTCTGTGCACATTGAATGTGAGTGTAAATGATTGTCTCTGCGTTAATCCTACAGTAGACTGGCAACCTGTGCAGAGTGTAGCCCGCCTCTTACCAGACGCCAGCTGGGATTGGCTCCAGTTTCCCTGCAGCCTTTACGGATAAACAGTGTACATAATACATGGATAAATAAAGGATTGTTATTACAATTATTATTTTAATTAAAAGAGACATAATAGTGTTTGGTGACGTGGTGGTTAGCACGTCTGCCTCACAGCAAGAAGGTGCTGGGTTTGAGTCCGGGACTCAACGAGGCCATTTCTGTGTGGAGTTCTGTGTGGCATGTTGTCCCTGTGCTTGTGTGGGTTTCTTTGGGGTGCTCCGGTTTACTGCAACGTTTCAAAAACATGCATATTAAGCTAATTGGCTGCTACAAATTGCCCCTGGGTGTGAATGTGAATGGTTGTGTGTGTTGGCCTTGTGATGGACTGGGGAGCTCGGCAGGGTGCACTCTGGCCTAACCCAGAGTTGGCTGAAATAGGTTCATATATATATATATACATACAATATATTTAGCTCTACTTCGACGTATCGAGCACTGTTTTACGGAAAATCGACTCAAGATCTTATATACGGTACAGACCAAAAGTTTGGACACACCTTCTCATTCAATGAGTTTCCTTTCTTTTCATGACTATTGACATTGTAGATT
>JAQMYF010000023.1:42617526-42640736 GCA_030014195.1 Neosilurus mollespiculum
ATGAAAAGAAAGGAAACTCATTGAATGAGAAGGTGTGTCCAAACTTTTGGTCTGTACTGTGTATATATATATATATAGTCGTGTGTGTGTGTGTGTGTGTGTGTGTGTGTGTGTGTGTGTGTGTGTGTGTGTGTGTGTGTGTTATCATGGCTGATCGATGCTTATATGTCCACATGCTTTAGATAGCAGGTACTATCTAGAGGATAGTTCCAGAAGCTACAAACACTATATATTTCTCTGTCAAAGATTAAATGATAACAAACATCACTTATATAAATGTAAACATCGGCACAGAGCCTCCACTCATGATATATAGCTGAAGCATGAGCGGTAAACACCCACAAAGTAGTCAGGAGATTATAGGGTGATTAATTGAATTTTGCACCTGAAGCTAAAATACATTCTATAGATCCACCTGGCAGAATGCTCTAATCTGATAATCTATGTATTGAGTCAGAGTCCTGGCGGTCGGAGATGAATCTATTTCACTCTCTGAACCACAGGGAGTCAGTAATGACCCATTTCTCAGAACTGCACAACACCCTGCTGAACAGGATTGCAACTTCAGGGAATATGACGAAAAATGCAGTGCACTTAGGAGCCATTCAACTATGAAAAGCTCCTGATTCATGTGAGAGCAGCCCCAATGTGTTTATCCTTCTTCACTCGTTGGAGATGTATTGTCAGGCAGTGAAGGTGTGTTATTTGGATTTGGATGGCTTGAAAATGAAACTGGCACCAGTGAAACTCGGCACTCTGTCAAGGTCAAACCGGTGGGATGTTGTATGGATGCCAGTCCCATTAGGAGTATTTAGGCTGACTGGCACTCCATGGACTGTAGGGATGTAACCGAATATGAACACATTGTTTCAAATGAACAGACAATGTGCTCAAAAAAGACATGCTATTTCTTTTCCACCCGTAACGTTCATCTAGGAGGATTTTATGTATGAATTCTTTGTGGTCATGTCTGACTCTTTGCTCTCTCTGAGGATTATTAATTCAAACACAGTATATTTGCAGCATCGACCTGTTCATCTTTAGTAACTGTGCCTGGTCAGGGTCCTTCATTCATTTGAAGAACTGCTTAATCCTACTAGGGTTGCCACTCAGCCGATTGTGGGAGAAGGCAGGGTACACCCTGAACAGCTTGCCAGTCCACTGCAGGGCCAACACACACACACACACAACTAGGGGTGATTTAAAACAGGCAATTAGCCTTATGTGCATGTTTTTGGACTGTGAGAGGAAACCGAAGTATTTGGAGGATACCCATTCAAACACAGGGATAACATACACACTACACACAGAAACACCCTCGCAGAGCCTGGGACTCAAACCCAGGCTCTTTTTGCTGTGAAACAAATGTGGTACCCACTATGCCGTCAAGCTGCTAGTCAGAGTCTTTGTGGTTTATAGTTGGATGCAAGTTTATTTGTATATCTTGCAAATTGCAAACTATTCATTCATTCATTTTCTGAACTGCAAAATTCTAATTAAATAATTAATTAGAGGCTGGTGCTCATCTTAGCCAACTCTGGGTGATTGCAGAGTACACCCTGGACAGCTCACCAGGCCACCGATGGGCAGAAACACACTGACGGCAGCTTAATGGCCTACTCTTTTCAAACGACAGCCATGGTGCAAATTGGAAATATGTACATTTATTAGAATGCAAGTACAGGTAACAATAATAACAGACAAGTAGGATTCATCAATGCCTTTTTTGTTTGTTTGTTTGTTTGTTTGTTTGTTTTTTTGGTTGAGCCCAAAAACTCGAGGGATTTAACTGAGACTGAGGCTCTGTCACAGCTGGACTTTACATGCTCACAACAGTGCCATTCCAACCATGCCCACTTTGGTAATACATAGTTAGGAACTGCCTTAAAGTGGAACTCCTGATGGGTGTCTGATCCTAGGTTTGGTTTTCACAGCCTTTCCTTTTAGTTGCTGATTTCCGTGTTCATGTGTTTTAACTGTCTAGTTAGTTTAAGTACTGGTTTAACGAGTTCTGTCAAGCTTCTGATTTTAGTGTTTGCTCCACAGACATTTGTCTACCGCCCTGCGATGGCCTGGCGAGCTGTCCAGGGTGTACTCTGCCCTCGCCCGGAGTCGGCTGAGATGGGTGCCAGCCTCCCCGCGACCCTAATTAGGATTAAGCGGTTCAGAAAATGACATGACATGATATTTGTCTACCTACCTAAGTTAGATTGTGCATTTTTAATTCTGTGTGATTCTGAATGTTGATATGTAAACCTCTGTTTTATGGGTTTTAGTTTCATTATTAATATTACATTTTATTTATTAAAATTGCTGCCTGTCATCATCAAGTCAGTGACATACAACAACCAATCAGCGTCAACCCAGTGATGTGGCAGCCGTATTTCTTCGTTTTCCTGTAGTGGGCATGCACGGACAGACATGGGACAAACATCCAAGCCATGTTCCATGACTATGGTGCTCCGCTCAGGATATATAAACTGGAAAACAGAATCATAAATCCAAAAACAGAAACCGACAGGACAACTATGTTTCAACCCTAATAGATTTCTTCAGTAGCTTTCTACTTTCTTTTCTTTCTTTGTCTGTTTCTTTCTTTGTCCGTTTTTGAAGTAGTTATCTTGCTTTGGTTCAACATGACCAAGGTTAATGCTAGGAGAGTGCTTAGAGCAACGATTTAAAACTACTTTCACTCTCTTCCCCCTGTACTCTTTACAAAACACACACTCCTAATCCAACCGTTCCCATGTGGACCAAAACACAGTGCAGCTCAGACCCAAATTACCCAGTGTCTATCATTCAGCTGGACGGCCCACTGGCAGGCTCAATATCCCCGGACTGGAAGATTACTTAATGGGCTGACCCTTCCACCCAGGGCGTCATATCATTAATTGGAGCTTGGCTCAGGAACTCATTCTTGGACTGACAGCCATGCCCAGCTCCGCTCCCTCCCTGGGGAGGGCTCCACCACACCGTGATCAATAGTACTTGTGACCAAACATCTCAAAAGCACATTAAAATGCCAGTCATTCCGTCTCCCTAACCTCCAAATAAATCAGGCCTGCTCCCCTGCGGCCACTGTGCGAACGGCCAGGCAGACAGGAGAAGAGATGGAGTGAAAGAGAATGAGAGACATTCCCTGATCCGTCCAATCGCATCCATGGCTGTCTGGGGGATGAGCTTGAGGAGGATGGAAGACTCATGAGATGTGTCAGACAGATCTGAAAGGAGATTGGCATGGCTAACCTGATGGCTACAACCAGACACCAGCAATAAATATAAATGATATTGATTGCAAAAAGAGGGTTTTTTTCAGTATTTAGTATTATAAAGTTTCCCTGACTGATATATGAGCTAGTTCATACAATATGATTACAGTATGTATATATACTATATTCTCAGGTTTGTTTTGGGTTTAAACTGTAATAACATCTTTTCTACCTCTGTGTTTCAAATCCCTGTGAGTGTATGTACATGTGTATGGTGGCCCTGATGCTTAGAGCTGATGACTCACTCACTGAGGGTCTCTTGCTGCTGATACATTCCCTATTCTGTTGCCATATGACCTTGAAGAGACACAAACACACACCATTCAGCACACACTGCAATTAAAATTCCATACACACTTGACACTGAAGGTATTGTGGCTGTGCAGAGAGATGAGGCTGAAAAAAAAAGCCTTTTTTTTTTTTTTCTTCAGCTTCTGTAAACCATCCTTGTTTCTATGTACTGTAGGTCTGTACCAGACAGATTTGCAACATACTGTGCTTTTTTCTTTTTTCAAAAACTATTTAAATCTGCATGGGTGTGTAAATTTAAGAGCACAAGTCATTTTACAGCAAAAAAGAAGGAGATAATTGTTATAATAGATCACTTAAATGACAACACTGAGGCCTTTTAGAGAGTGCAGTTGCAACATCCTGAGGTCTAGACCTCATAGATGGTTCCTTGCACATGCCTGACTTATCGAAGTGCTGAGTTAGCACAAACACTAAAGAGTATTCACTGCAGGGATTCAGGCTTTACCTGGTCATTAGCATCGCATGCTATTCTTCTCTACAATTCTTAGGTGGCCATAAATAAGGGCGAGGGACTGGGCTGAACGATTTCTAAGTTCTCGTTGTAAAGAGTGAGCTTCTTGCTGTGGCCCTATCTAACAGGATCTATAGGCACGTGCGGCAGGAGCGCCGTCGCCATGGTGATCTCCCGCTCAAATCCAAGTGGGATTTGCCATCTTGGCAAGCAGGCAGGCAGGGAGTTAGCAGGAGGGAAGGGGGGGGGGGAGGTGTGGAGGGATGTAGTGTGATGATATTAGACCTAACAGACTTCTTCAATAGAAAAGTCAAACAAGAGAGTCGGAATTATGCTAGAGAAGTCATGATTCTATTCTGCTTGGGTGTTCTTTTAAACGCGCCTCTGTGGACACATAGATGGAGAGACAGAAGGAGTCAGAGCTTCCTCATGCTTTCTGCTTCTGCAAATATTTAATACACATGCATAAAAAGAAAGATAGAGATTCATCAGACATTACATGTTATTTCCTTTCTACTATATACCTGATTGACACACAGACCCACACACATACACACACACACACACACACACACACCCCATTACTCCCACAATCTCGAGCCTCCCAGGCAGTCTCTATTCAGTCACATCCAGTGTGAGTGTGAATACCAATGAGGGGGGGATGCTTGCTCACAGCAGTTGCCTGAAGGAATGTTACAGCAGCAGGTGCTTTAAAAGAGATCTTCTGACAAGCCAACACACACCAGCTTCAGAAAGTTAAAATCACCACCTACACAATAATTGTTTGCTGTATAATGTGATTTGTAAAAACAGTATTGGAAAAAGGATGCATAGAATCAAACGTAAACAAAAATATTTATTTTCAGATAACTGAGAGCAAGCAGGTCCTATGTGCTTAGTGTGCATTGAGGCTGCATCATGGGAGTGTTAGTTAATTACAGGAGCAGTGGCCTGTACAGGTCCTCAGGGTGCAGTCTATAATGCAGAGGTCTCCAAATCCACCAGCACATTTATTCTTTTGCCCAGTCAAGGCAGCTTTCCACCAGTGTAATTGCACCAATTAATCAAGCACTATATTAAACAATGCAGTAAAGTCTTTTCTACATACCCCCAGGATTGTATATGTATATTTTTTTTGTCCTTGCTCACAAGATATGAGCAATTGCATGTTCTGATTGGGTAATCTATTACTACCAATATCAGCTCAAATCCTATTACCTGAAACAGCACTACAGGAAAAAAAGAACAAAAACTAAACAACAACAACAACAACAACAACAACAAACAAACAAACAAACAAACAAACAAACAAACAAATAAATAAATCAATCAATCAATCAATCAATCAATCAATCAATCAATCAAATCAAATCAAATCAAATCAAATCAAATCAAATAAAAAGAGCTCATGACTCTTTTAAAGCAAAATGCTAATGCTAGCCAGTCATTTTACTTTTTAAATTTATTTTAAGATTGATTCTGTGAAAAGGTAAACCATTTGGAATTAAAGTATTTAATGGTTAAACACTATTTATGTTTTTATTTGCTTGCTGCTTAGAATGCTATTCTGCTAACACTGGTTTCTTCATTCATTTCCACTCAAAAAAGCAACAAAATATGCAACTGAAGTACTTGATGGTAAGAACGATTTTTTTATTGTTAAGAATTCAAGTTTATTAGCTTGATGCAAGGAAATAGCCTTCAGTCTTTGGTATGACCTACCACCAGTGTCCAGAGGACAGAGCATCATATCCAGTATGAGCGATCTGGAAGTGCTGCTAACTAGCTAGAATGCTATTCTGCTAACGCAGGTTTCTTCATTAGAGGCTAATTTCCCAAAAAGCATCAACATATTTAAATAAAATATTTCATGGTAAGAATGTGTATTTTTTACATTTAATATTTAAAGAGTTTTTTTCCCCACTAAACACAGTTTATCCGCTCGCAGCTAACCAGCTAGTTCGCAGCTAACCAGCTAGTTCTGTGCTAACAGGCTCATCTTTATGTATGTTTTGTTTAATTGTCTAGAATTTAAATACAGTAATAAATATGCACTATTTGTTATAATCCAGATGATAGAATTAAAGAGTTATTTTACTCCCTCTGATCAGATATGAATTAAAACGCACACTCTGTTATTTTATATATGAAGTTTAATGTATATTCCAGATATGAAGCTCACCGTACAAACAAAGAGCTGTTCCTGAACTCATTAATGCTCAATGAGTATCTTAATACAATTACAGTACCATTATACCAAAATGAGACCTTTTAAGAGACTTTAAAATGGTGAGTGAGAAAAAGTTACTGTATATAGTGTTCAAATATGTGGATTTAAAGTAAAGGTCCTGCATCATTTCATTGAAATTCACCCTGATAATTGGAAAGTGCAACAGTGCAGTGACTGTCACTATCACTCAGGAGGCATACTCAGTGTCACAGGCACAAGGTACTAGCAATCTAAGCAGACTTTTGGTCTGTGCGTCATTGACATTATTGATACAAATTGATTTATTTTATGTTAAAAGCTGTAAAAATTATGTTTTGTTAGACATATTAATGACAAGTATGACACTGGTTTTAATCTCCATACTCACTACTGAACTTGCTATATTGTATATAATACATATAATGTATATAATTTATAATATTTTGGCACATTTAAAATAAAATGGGTTTACCACATTTTGTAAATAAGTAAAAACTCTAGGATGTACCTTCTACATACACACATACATAAAAGCGTGACTCTTTCCCTTACACCAGAAGTTGTAACGTAATTCTCTTTACAAGACATCTTGTACACAGCTTTAAACATTACTATAGCAAAGCACTTTTAAATTGATCAGATCTTATTGGTTAAGCCCCAGTCACATACAGCACAAAACAGGTATACCGCAGGTCCTTGACAGAAAACTGGACAAATTTCTAGAACAGTTGTTGTAGGTGCATTGTAGGAAATTCGTGTCGTGCAATAAAAAATGCAGCCGTGGACCATTCTTGTGGAATTTTGTGCATTTTTTAATGTAGGTAGTTCTTGACGTCAGGTCCTTTAGCTAGGTCTGTTGTGGGATGCAAATTGTTAGGCTGAGTGTACATATGTCATATATGACTTTGGTATGAACAGCATCTGATCTGACTTATATATTAACACAACAATGCAACTTTCAAATCCACCACACCCAAATGTACATCAGTTTCTTTCATACAACAAAAGAATTTTTGCAGGTAAAGGGGATTTAGATAATAAAAAAAAAAAATAATAAAAAAATTAACAACCGCACTGACTGACAGGCACATCGCAGATCATATTAGTTTGTTTGTTGCTCTACAATGTTGCTTTTATGGTATCAGCTTACAAAAGGCATCCATTAATGGAAGGAGTTGCCAGTGGACGTTTTCCAACACTAATTTCTCAATAAGATGACAAGCTGCATTTTCTGTGTATTAACTTGAAAACAAGAGGGTTTATAGTTTTGAATCAGAAATAATGTGTTGCACATGTCCCACAAAATTAAATGTCACAGTAGATGCCACTGTACCATCGCACTATTGATTTTCATTTGACAACACATCCTAAATATTTCATTGCACACCGACTTCCTATACTTTTATTTTCCATTAAATTCTTCTCAAGAGGTGTCATCTGGTCAGGACTAGAGTGTATTGTGGTTGAAACACATGGAGAGTCCTTGGGGTCAGAGGTTATGGTGCCTATCCTCACAGCCCAGTGCAGTGTCTTGTATACCACAGTGGCCTGGAACACTTAGCACTCTGTACATTCCACCTGTGCATCTATCTCTTAAATTTCCCATCTCAGGGATCACAACAGGAGCAAAGAATCATGAAAATGAAATAAAACTATTAAAAATAAGGATGAACCCAACATGAGCTCCACATGTTTTCTAACTATCCTGTCAAAAGTGACTAAAATAATGAATGTAACAAAATGGAATAGTGAAACAATGAGATAATTCCTTATTGTTCGATTGAAAATTTAATTATATAACAGGTTTTATTTTTCTAATCTTCAACCAATCATCATTAGGCATTTATTTTGGTTCGCAAAAAAAAGCATATATTCTTTTTAATCGGAACCCAGTTTAAAAAGATTTCAACCAAAATCATCATTATGAGATTGAAATGCATCTCACCATCATGTTGTTTCAAATTTCCAAAAAATATATATATTTTTGCCCTATTCCAAACATCCAACAATAAGACTTGATTAGACCCTCACCATACTGCCAGTGTCTATTGTTAATAGACCCTCACTATGCAATTTTGCTTGCACCGTGCAGTCATTCAATCAAATTAAGCCTCCAATTAAATATGGAAATGTGGTTTGCAGTGGCAGGCTGTCTCAGAGGGGAGTTGATGGCATATGACTGGTAAGGGAGGGGACTCTTTTTATGTTTTGGTGGTGCTTGGGGAGCCTGTGGTGTGATCAATGTGACCTTATCGGGCCGTGCACATGGCATCGCTTCACTGGGTCCGGAGATAGGCTTCAGATGGCATCGTGAGCCTGCGTGCCGACATGCCAGGCTAACATGGCCTATATAACTGCTCTAGGTTTATTGTGGAGCCTTCCACCCCCTCCACGTCCCCTGCGGCCAGAGAGGTGCAGTCTTCCGCTATCGTACCCCTGGTGCCTGCCCATCCGCCCACCTGCCTGCCTGCCCGCCCGCCAGGTTGGCTGCGTGCCAATGCTTTTAGTGAGTGCTATCTGTCAAGGTATGAATAATACAGCCCTGAGGCTGTCAGCGGAATCCAAATGAGGTATACATCAGGAGGAAAGCACTCGACTTTAGCACCCCGACACGCTCCTGCCAAGACAGGCAATTATTCAAACCCAGCTGCAACCACGGCAATCAAGAGCCTGGCACCGGTAGAGCTGCGCTTAGAACTGAGAGAAAAGCAAGAAAACAAACAAATCTAAATAAATATTTAGATAAATAAAGAGGCACCTAAAAATAAAAAGGGGTCTGAAATGAATGGCGTTTAATAAATGTCGAGGCTCGTCTCGTGTTTGACGCATTAAGTGGAGGCTCTGCTATGTCTCGTCAGTTTTAATTAGCACTCTTCAGGATGAGGAAGAATGTGATGGCTAGTGTGTGGGAGGGCTGAATCAAAGCGGAAAGGACTGGCATTATGAAATGCTATGGAACAAATGCAAAGGCAATCACAGCTTAAAGAAAGCACAGGGGGTCATACTTGTACTCATACACTCATTTTTACATTAATGTGATACACTGCTGAATTCAAAGAAATAAAAATAAGTAACTTGCAAACTTATAATTTATTTTTTGATCTTAAAGCAACTGTTTTGTGTATCATGATATAATAACGCACTTGGATATAAAACCTGATTTTTCTAAAAGGCTTCAATACTAAAATGAGTTTAGGATGTAGAATATTTACTTCAAGTGAGGTCTCTATATTGAGTTGTTGGTTTTTTTTGTCTATGCCAAAAGCCTAAAAAAGGACACGTGCAGGTACAGAATGGTGGCTCTCTCATTATCTTTGCTTTCTCATTAACAAATAATAACAGTGATGCTTTGTTTTCTACCTCCCAACACATGCATTATTCAGCCTTCACAGATTTGCTCATGACTCATTTATGGAGCAGCTTGTGCAGCCCAGAAACTAAATGTCACCCAAAACATCGTTGTCACACAGAGCTGCTGTTGCACTATTTGTGTGTGTGCGAGAGGGAGAGTTTGCGTGGGTGTGGATGTTGGTATGTGTCTGGGTGTGGGTGTGTATGTGCCTGCACCCTGTGTGTGCTCCCTGTCAGCACTGTGGGTGCAGTTGTTAATTCTATTTGTGTCTGATTTGTTTGTCTCTGAATAATGAGTGGGAGTCTTGTTCTGCAGTATCGAAGCATGCATGCTGTGTTCCCAGGTCTAAAACAAAGATATGGTGGGATTCAAGGTGCACAATTTTATCTCACGAATGGCATAAAGGAGTTCATTGATATGATTCTGGCGTTACAATGAAATATACATACATACGTATGTACGCAAATAGATACATCCATGCATGCATACCCAGTACATACAGGTGATGTAAAATGATAAATCGTAATGAAACCTTTTTTTTTCTCAACATATTTTGAGCTAACTAACATTTCACCCTGTTTAATACAGTGTCTGAGGATAAAAGGTGATATACTTGAACAAAACCATAGGAAAAATTAGCCTTTTCAATTATTTATTCAACAGAAATATCAATAGACGCAGTATTCTTCGGTGGAGAAAGTAAGCACACCCTTGACCTCTTTACCCGAAATAACCTCTCTCGGACATCGACTTGCTGAAATTTGTGAACATTCTTCCTTCAAAGTGTTTTCTTGTATGTACAGCCTTTTTAAAATCTCGCCACATTTCCACCGGGTTCAAATATAGGTTTAAACTAGGGCATTCCATTCTTTTTTTGGTGAAAATCCTTGGTGGATTTGCTAGCATGCTTAAGATCATCCTGTTCAAAGTTTCACCTCTGGTTTACCCTCAATTTTCAAACAGATGGCCTCACATTATTTTCAAGCACTCCATTATATGATACAGTATTCAAATTTGAATCAATGACTTCAAGCTGCCTAGTACCTGAGGCAGCAAAGCAACCCCAAACCATAACATTTCCACGTGTACTGTGACTGTAGGCAAACAACTCTTTTAGTCATCTGTCCAGAGCACATTATTCCAAATGGCCTGATCTTTGCCTGTATGGTCAATGGCATACTGTAGTTTTGCTATAATCCCTTTGCTTTCTTTTTTCTGTATTTATTTTTATTTAGAGAGCACATGCTTTTACCTGGCACACATCCTATGCAGATCAAATTTATCCAGTATTTCTCTGATTATAGATTGTGCAACCCTAGGACAGTTGCCTGAAAATCTACTCATCGGCTGCTGGGGCATCCAGTCCTGGTTATTTTGGCAGTCGTTCGTAATCTACATCACTTGTGGATGATTTTCCTTACAATAGAATTATTCATCTCAAATAATTAAGAGATATTTTTAAATCCTTTGTGGGGCCGGTGGCGTAGCGGTTAGGGTGCCGGGCTCACAATCGAGAGATCATGGGTTCGACTCCCCGTTGGATCCCCACCATGCTAGGACCCCTGGGCAAGGCTTTAACCACAAGTGTGCCTCTGTCCACCAAGCAGTATAAAAATACTTGGAAGGTAACCTGCGATGGATTAGCGTCCCCTCCAGGAGGAGTTGAACTCCTAGTCGCTTCATGCTACAGAAACCGGGGATAAGCACCGGCCTGATGAGCCACGAGGCTCAGGTGTAAAAGCCCAACAGACCTTACCTTACCTTCAAATCATTTGCCTTTGACCAGACTCACAAAACCTGTTTTTCGGAAGACCTTAGACTGCACTTTAGATCTTGGCATGAAGACACCAGATACTTCAGTAGGAAAGAAAACACCCAGACCCTGGACATCAGGTTTAAATAACACAGGTGCCAACTGCAGAAGGTTCTAATCAATGGCACCTAATCTGGAACACCTGATTCTAATTTTATGGAATGGAGGGCGTGATAAATGTAAGGATGGATTTATTTTTTTTTTGTTTGACCAGCCTGATTTTATGTTTATTTTAATTAATAATTAATTAATTTATTATTTCTTTTTAATTATTAAAAAATTAACCTCTCCTGATACAAGTTGATGACATGTCATGATATTATGTAGCATAAAATTTCACCGCACAACAAACAGGTACGCTAATTTATTGGAAGAAACATTCCATAGAAAATCTGTTCAACAATGTTAACACTCAAACATGTTGAAATTTGTAATTCTTTTGTTGAACATAGAGAAATGAAGCTTGCGCGATGCTTCAAGATGTGAGATGCCATTCTGCTGGATAGGCTTATTTCTGTAAGCACATTATCATCAATGTGACTGGGTTAAAATCCTTTCTATTAGCTCCCAAGTGGTGCATCGACAAGGTGTGCAACTATCAACCTGGAGATCACCGGTTCAAATCCAGGTTGTTGCCACAGCCATTCACAAACAGGAGTCTATGGGAGTTAATTGGCCCAGATCTCAGGGGAGGGATACACTCCCTTCCCTGTCACTCAACAGCCAATCATGGGTGGCTATGAGCTCATTCATACGGGTTGGTGGTGGTTGTGTGATAGGGGAGGCAATATTTAACGTACAGCATATGGCACATAGAATTCTGTTTACATCATTAAAAATGTGAATTTTATTAAAAAAGTTTATTTTATTTTATGACTTGAAACAAGTAACAATTTGGCTGGGAAGATAAATTAAAAGAAGTTACCATCATTCAGACATTCGTTCCCATTACAACGGTTATATACCGCCATGATCACCACAGAGTTCCCACATGTACACGCATGGATGGGCGGACACAATGTTCGCGACACAAAAAATTACATCAGTGCTATACCAAGTATGGTGCTTTGTGCAGTGCTCTGCTAAAAACAAAAGGCTCCAGAATTTGTTGGAGTATATCACGTTTATCTGTAGGGCCTGTATCAAAGTGGTTTAAATTTCATCCTCTATTTCAAAAAGATTTGATTTTCCAAAATATCCATAAATTATTAGCCTCAATTAAACCACAGCAACATGACCCATGCAGTTACTAAGGATTCATGAATGAACACTGCAGTTGTATCATTGGTATTCATGACCGCTCATGCACATGCTTTATATCTAACTGGTCATCCGCATTAAGGAAAAACTTCTCACTTGCGAACTTTCCAGAAATTGTTTTTGTCTCTGTATAGAGCATATTTCATTTCTATTTTTAATAATGCATTTTTATTCAGGTAAACCCTAATATAAAAAAAGAAAAAAAATTAAAAGCATGCACGTAAAATGATGAGTGTTTTCTATTTCCTCTACTCCTGCATGCATGCGCTAATCAATTTAAACCTGAAATCATATCGAGCATAATCCCTTCTGGTTATAGTAATGTGTTATCATGGTTTTTGCATGATGTAGTGTGATTGTATCAGGGTGTCGAGGTGAGAGTGAGCATAGTGCAGGGCGTAACTAATCCTTCTGATCATCAGCATGCCGCCGGGGCCTACCTGTTCCTCTGCTCCCCCTCCTCCTCTTCTCCTCTCATTTTAGATATGTTTGTCATTCATCATCTCCTTGTTCTTCTCATACTGAGCCAAAGGCCTATCGGAGTGGTAATTTGTCTCCAGAGGCTGCTGTAATTCCAGTGCCAGCTCAGAGGGGCGTGTTGACCATCAGGTACAGGAGAGAAAATTTGTCAGTCATGTAGCCTAGAGTAAATTGGGCCCTGGCTGAAAGTAATTATTAAGCGCAGCTCTGAGTGGGTGGACTGCAGCTGAGGAAAAGAGGCAGCGATTTTGATGCTTCAGAACTAGAGAGGCTGTTTTATAAAGCTTGTTTTAGAGGTTCGAATATTAAAAATTACAAGGACACTATCAAATAGGTCTCAGTTGTTTACTTTGCTAGCAAACAGAAAACCCTATGGCATTATGTATTGTGAACACAACGAGTAACACATTTACAGATGGATTACACTGGCTACCCAGTGGTTGCAACATTTGCTTAAAACATTTAAACTACAGTGGCCCCTCAATGGCCTGGTGAGGTGTTCAGGGTGTATCTCGCCTTCACCCAGAGTTGACTGAGATGGGTGCCAGCCTCCCCGCTTAGAAAATGAATTAATGAATGAACTACAGTGCTGTTGCATTCTTGAATCTAATGGTCTGAAGTTGTTGACAGTATTTATGGCTCCAAGGCAAATTACAGGTTTTATTAATGCTCTTGTACTATCCATCCATCCATTATCTGTACCACTCATCCATCAGGGCTGTGGAGGTAGCTGGCGCCTGCTCGTGTACTAATATGTTATCATTTCTAGAGCTACAGTATATCTTACACAGGGACGTGAATAACAGATGTGCCATATAAACATACAGTATGCAGTTGTTGACATTCTGAAGGTATTTAAGGTGATATTTATGTAGTATTTGTGTTATTATGTCATAAAAGTGCAAGAATCACTGCCAGACTGGGTTCCTGAACTGCATGTCTAGTCAACACTTTCCAGAGAGCACCATTGCCTGCAAACATGGCGGCAACGCCCAGCTGACAGACACTGTTGGCGAATTATACATCTGGATTAGGATTCTGAACTCCACTTGCCTGGGTACACTGCAACCTGTGCATGTGGCTGGCACAGACTGCAGAGCTCATGGTCATTTCAAGTCACCAGGCAAGTTACAGTTCCTAGTATTGCTAATAGTAGTGCTCACCGACTAAGTTAACATACTGGAGAGTGTTTACGTTGTTAAATAAAGGCACTAATCACCATTTGGATCTGCCTCGAGCACCTGTCTGACAAGAAGGAGTCTTCAGTGTCTCCAGAGGAAAAAAAAAAGATAGAATAATGAGAAAATGGCTAATTATAGTCATTATAATGTACATGATGACAGGAACTAACTTGTATCCTAGATGTTCAATAACTTAAATTGTTACTAAAAAAAATAGATAAATATGAATGATTGTATTACTATACTGTAACGGCAGAAGTATTTTATTGTATACGTGTTGCATATTTAGGTTTAAGAAAGGTCCAGTAAGTTTACAAGGTTTCTGTTTGCCTTTTATTGTGGTATTATTGGCTAAAAATAGAAATCAGGGTGATCCAAAAACTTCGGCCAAGAAAAGGCAGCGCAGGGACTCTCCAGGGAGAATAAAAAATGCAGTAAGATGTATCTAAAGTGCTCTGAGGGAATAAGCCCACTACAAACCTCTTGATATGAATAAAGATGCCACTTGGCTCTGTACTCACTGCAGACATTGTAAATATTCCCTGACTATTTATATGGACCAAAATAAAGAAGCTAATGACATGCATTCAGCGAGCATGTGAATGAAGTCATGGATAAGGAGCGTATCACACACATAGCCGAGTGAAAAGTGTCAAAAGGACTAATTAACATATTAATGATGCCACCTTCCTACAGCGGCTTCTGTCGAATAGTCAAAACACTTTGATAAGCATGCAAATGAGGACCACAGAAGAAATTAGCTCGACCATGAATGGGAGAGAGGAGGACGGGAGGGGGTGATGGATTGAATGTTTGCTTTATTTATCTTTAATTATCTGCCAAACGGTGGGTGGTGGAACCAGAGTATTGGAGAGGTTCGGAGTAAAGCACATGTTATCTTTTGTCTCATCCCTTTTTCTACCTCATTCTCTTTCACTCCTCTCTCTGCTCCTATCCGGAGATGGAAATCGATATGCCTGCGAGCCCGGCTGTCCATCAACAGTACAGTGTCAATCGAAATAACCGCTAGGCTCTGGGATTTGCAATCGGCAGATTCAGATCAATTCAATGATGGCTCGGTTGAGACAAGGACAGGTGATAATACAACATACTTGGATTTGATTCACCGCCTAGCAAGGACAAAAGGTCATGTGAGATCCCTGTAAACTAAATTCAACAACTGACCAACTCACAACAGGGCGTGATTTAAGTAACCAGAAACAAGTTCATATTCTCTAATACATGTACATTCATTTGAGGAGGTTTGAATTCTCTCAGCTGACACTGAGCGAAGGCAGGGTACACCGTGAAAAGCTCGCCTGATCATTGTAGGGCAAACACACCCACAACCATACACACTCTAGGGGCAATTTGGAACAGCCAACTAGCCTAATGTGCATTTCTTTGGACTGAGGGAGGAAACCAGATTTCCCAGAGGAAATCCATACAAGCATTCGGAAAGCATGCAAACTCCACACAGACATGCCCAAGACCACCCAGAACCTTGTTGCTGTGAGGCGGATGTGCTAACCACTATACCACCATGACACCACCAGATGTATGTTTATTATTTAATTTAAAATGCAACATCCCAAGTAATTTGGCAAGAAATTAAAATATACAAGTAGTTGAATCATGTATACTGCACATGCTCCGTACTCTGGAAACTGTTTGTCCCATCAAAAAAACCAAACAGGCAAAGTTAGAAGTTATAATATTGAAATCTTCTTATATGGGATTATTTTCAAAAGGCGTTCGAGTTTTCAAAAGGCATCTGAATTTAGGATATGTCTGCAGTAGGAGGTAAGGAGGTGCCAGGGCAGTGGCCACAAGCCATTATTGCCAGACATTTATAAGTAAAGTAAAGTAATGAAATCCTTACTGCTCCGGTCCGATTCTGGTTCGGAGAATCACTCATTTCAGCATATTTTGAGCTAATATTTAGAAGTCAAGGTCAATCTCTGAACTATACTACCAACGGTAGTCTCATGTGCGTCTGCTAATTTGCATCTGTAAAAAGTGCAGTAACGATGACACAGCTCCTTTAAATATTAAGTAATTCACCATGATTATCTTTGCATAGTCTGCCTGAAGCTGTCAATTCCACTTTCAAAACACAAGGCATTCTGGGTATTTATTTGGTTCTAACATTATTATAAACTTTTTTTTAGTCATTTTGTATCTACAGTGCTGTATGTCATACTGTGCACTTCCAAAATCCTGTTTCTATACTTTTACAATTTTTGTGAAGAATTACAGCATAAACATAAAAAAACATTCTGTGTTAGGATTTTATTGTAAGTTCTATACAGAGTACGCGGTCAATGTTGCACAGACTTAGCATACACTACACAGCTGCAACTGAGTTAGTTATTATACTACAGCCTTGTTGAATTCTCAGATGTGATTGGTTGAATGACCCTAAATGAATTTGCCATAACAGCAGCTCTTACAGTAGTTCAAGCAGTAATTTAGGTATACTCATACTCGTGCACTCATTCTAATACACTCTAATGCTTATGTGGAAAGAGGAGTACATGGGGGACTGTGTGGTGGATGCCTAATAATAAACAGTTGAAAAACATGCAGTTGTTTAAAAGTATGATCGCTGCAAGGAGATGTTTGTTTATTATTTATAGAAGAAGTCTCCAGTGTTGGCAATATGTGAAAGTCAGGAAGTTTTCCGGATAGAGGACGACGGGGCTAATGCAGACCCTATAGAGGTATTCTGCGGAATCCTTCCCCAAAAAGGCATGCCTGAACATTGATATTCAAACTATAATAAAATGTGCTGGAGTATTTATGCAGTCAACTGCCTTGAAACTTCCTGAGGAGAATATTTTGCATCATAAAGCCAAGCGCAGAGTTTATGTGGGAAAATGTACATTTTCTCAGTCAGTGGGGTTCCGAACAAATGCCAGAACAGAACTTCTGGTAATGTAATAACAAAGATAAAATGTACAACATGTATCATCTTGGGTACAGGGCACTCACAGGAACTTTGGTATATAATACACAGGAACAGTGCGAGCTGATCAGTTCTCTATCTGGGGATAGAAAAACCCCACAGCATCCCAATGAATAATGCTTGATGGACGCTAACAGTTTGCCACGGTTACTTGGAGCAGGCAGTGTCATCATTGTGACGCTTAAAATTTTCTGAAAAATAAATCATAAAAATCTCTGTTTAGTTAGCTTGAACTGTGTTTTCACATAGTATATACTATAATTTTTGAGTTCAAAAACACATCTTTATGAAGGGAGGTTTATGTATGTTATGTAATATATACTACAAAACTTTAGTTACGCCGTGCTTAGTTCTGCTTGGGGTATACAGGGCTCACCTGACCTGCCTATGTAATGGTTAAAATTTTTAATAATAATAATAATAATAATAATAATAATAATAATAATAATAATAATAATAATAATAATAATAATAATAATAATAAATTTTACTTATATAGCACTTTATATTGCAAGTAATCTCACAGTGCTTACAGAAAAACAAGAAAATAAAAGGTCAAAAAACACTAAATAATATATGATAAATACAAAAATATGTAAAAAAAAAAAAAAAAAAATTCAAAACAAAATAAATGAATAAATAAATAATTGTGAATCTATGAAAAAAATCTTAATTTGCTTTTTACGTTCCTGTGTACACTAAAACAATTATTCAGCCTCAGGCTTGGTGGGTGTTGCTGAAATGAATAGCCATCTTATAGGCTATCCACTAACATCATCCTCTCTCTCAGTAAATGAGGGTAATTATCGTACATTTAGGAATTCATTGGCTTGTCACTGCAGCAGCACTGTCTATGATACTTCTTTTATACTAGCTGCTTATACAGCATGTACATTAATTAACCCTAGGAGGTACATTAATGTAGACTGTACCTTAGGGACAGAAGTGGACTCCTATTGTGCCCCTATTTTTGACACTAACCATTTGTGGAAGGAGTCCGCAGTGTCAGTGCTTTGTAAACGTGCGTAAGTGCTTCTCCATAGGAGAGTCATCAGGACAGAGGACTTATTGGTTTCTTAATGTCAAGAGAAAGGAAAGAAGAGCAGCTGATATCAAAACCCAGTGTGACTTGCAGATGTTCCAAAGCATTTAATCGTAGCTATAAATGGAAAAAATGCGATGAAGTGTTTATTTTTTAATACAAATTAAAATAATTGGCAATTTGTTGTTATGTAAGATACATTTTAAAAAAAACTTCAAGACATGCTGTTATATGAAAATCCTTAACTTTTGGTGGGGGAAAGAGTAGCTCTGTGTTGTGTCTGCATCACACCATGACACCCTGATTATTTTCCAATAATAGCACATTTCCAAGTTTTAATTCCTTTTTTAGATTTTGGGGTTATTACTGCATTAATAGTGACTAAACTGACAACTTAGTATAATAGACTCTACAAAATGGATTGTACATTACTGAGAACATTGATTTCACATTTGTTTAACAGAAGTTTACATTCTAACTGGAAACACGTGTGTGTGTGCATAAAAGAGATTTAAAATAAGCACCATCGGATATATGCCCTGTATATGGTAAGCTGTTCAGGGTGTACCCCACCTTTGCCCAGTGTATGGCTGAGATAGGCTTCAGCCTCCCCCTGACCCTAATAGTAGGATTAAGTGGTTCTGTAAATGGGTGAGTGAGTGAACATTTGTTCTATCATAACCATAACCATTGTGCATTGACGCTCATCAGTCAGTAGAAGGTCACTTAGCATCAGTAGTGTCTTTCATCTCGATTATTTTCTACAAACTAATTGAAGTCATTTCGAAAAATTTTTTCCCTTTGCACACTGTACAATTATGACGTTAATATTTTGTCTGCAGAACTGGTACCATCTGCCTGTAGGTTGTATCTGAGTTATAAATGATGAATTGAAAATTGCTGTCAGATTCACACAACCGTCACACAAACAGTAGGCTAATGGGCATACAGTAGGCTAATAGGCATTATTTTGTTCTGCAGAATATCCTCTCAACCCCCCCCCCCCCCCCCCCCAAAATAATGATAAATAAATATTTACACATACACATACACATCACTGAAAAACACATGCCTGACCATTAATATGCAAATTGTACTGAAATGTGCAGGAATATTTATGCAGTCAACTGCCTTGAAACTTCCTGCAGAAAATATTTTGCATCATAAAGCCAAGCGTAGGGTTTATGTGGAGAAATGTATATTTTCTCAGTGAATGGGGTCCTGAGCCTGTAAAAATGCCAGAAAGGAACTGCTGGTAATTTCTCCTTGAGATGTGATTAGGGCAAGAAGAGAGGCTCATTTCAGACCAATGGCTTATAGGAAAAAGGGAGATATGGTGGGTGCATTTTGAACAATGGAGCTTAAGACGACATACAGGATTGAGGACTATAAACTCTGGACCAACAGCATGCTGCATGTGGAGACTGTTTATCGATCAGCAATGTAATGAGAAAAGTTAGCACCCTTTACCTTTGATGTCTTGCATATTTTCCACTGACGTGCCCACTCCCATCACAATGAGGTTCTGGGCAGCTAAAATAGAAAGAAATACATGTTGGGAACTTAACTATAAAGAATATGTGTGGCTCTAAACCCTTGCAAGCAAATAGATACATATTGCATTATTTCTAAATTTCTATATGCACACAAAGTAATCGATTCGATTTCTTCCCCAAAGCTACACATCTTTTATGATTGCTTCGCCATATCTCCTCAGTCCAGATACCAGTGCAAAGTCAACCTATATTTATACTGTCTGCTATCTCAGAGAACACTACCACTAATCACATATTATTGGCATTATAGATGCCTCATCCTGTAGCTAGCCTTCATATCGATCAGCTGATTAATTGCGATCTTTGGGCAGTAAAATCAAACGATGGCAAGTGCAGCATTTTGACAAGGTGCTGGTTTGAGTCTTTAATATACAGACAGAAATGTTTCTCTCTTTATTTCCCTGCTCAAAAGTTGAAACGGTGAATGTGTGCATATACTATATGTATGTTAATTCTATCCCTACCCACTGGATATGGCTAATTTACTACTAGAATATCAGCTCATATACCATTAGTCACTATAGGAAAATAAAACAAAAAAAAAAAAACAAAAAAAAAAACAGTTGCAGTGGTAACTTGTGCTAAGCTAACTGCTAACATGATTCATTATAATTCGGTTCATTCTAGACATACCATATAGAGATTTTGGCACTGCCTAAAAGCGGACCCCATACACGTTATATCAAGATTAATTCATTTTACTAACTTGTTTATAGAAGGGAATAAAAATGATGTAACCAAACCAAGTCTCAACCTGTAAAGTACACCATTTAGAAACCATGAGTTTAGAGAACATTTCAATAACACAAGAATATCATTACTTGTTTATTCATTTCACGTCATCAACGATGATTTCGCATCACATGACCCGAGTATAATATGCCTCTTGGTCTCTATATTACTCTCTCCCAGAAAAATGTTCTTATGTTTTTCCTTTTTCGAGATATAAAATCTGCTGAGTAGAGATGCTTTAATCATTAAAAATGTTCACATTTTTACATTTGTATTTAGTGCCCTTGTCTCTGTTTTTAAATAAATCTTTCTCCATCCTATGTTTCAAACTTGTATGAGGTATACATACTTATGTTAGATGTGTCGCTACGTCTGACATCACATACGCCCGCAACACTCTCCAGACCACACATGCACATTTCATGCGCATTTTCTTGAGAAAAATGTGTAAAATTGAGGAAGACTAGTGAAAACAGGATCAGAATAACATTACAAACAAACCATTTTGAAGTATTTGATTTACTTTTAGTATCAATACTACCTGATAATAATGAAATTTTCAAAGAATAATGCAAGGTTCCCATGTGTACACGCACGGGACGGATGGATGGACGCTATAGGTTTTTCTTGATGTTTCAAAAGCAATTTGTCAGGTAGACGCTTCTCCTTTTCAATGGTGCTCCACTCGTGCGGCGCCCCTGCTAAAAAGCCACATTGAATGAAAGTAAACTGCTGCAAGGAACAGGCCTCTAGTCCTCAGCATCACTTGATGCGGGTAATCAGGGATAAGAGTATTGCAACCAGTTTCGCTAGCAAGACTCCCTTCTAACATGACCACTTGAAGGTAGCATGCTAACACTATCCAGCCAGCTCTTCTATTTATTCCTAAAAGCAACAAATTTTGGAATGAAAGTATTTGATGGCAGTGGTGTAGGGGTTAGATCATCCCATGTCATAGCAAGAAGTTCCAGGATTTGAGTCCCGGGCTTTGAAAGGGCATTCCCATGTGTACATGTATGGGATGGACAGACGGACGCTATAAGTTTTTCTTGATGTACCAAAAGCAACTCATTGGCTAGACGCTTTTCCTTATCAAACCCTATACTCTGGTGGTTTTCTCCAGGTACTCCAGTATTTTCCCATAGTCCAAAGACATGCAGATTAGACTAATTGGATATTCTAAAATAGCCCCTAAGTGTGAGTGTGATTAGTTGTGTGTGTTGGCCCTGCAATGGTCGGGCAAGCTGTTCAGGTGTACTATGCCTTTGCCCAGTGTAGGCTTAGATAGGCTCGAGCCTCCCTGCGTCCCTAATAGGATTAATTGGTTCAGCAAATAAGTGTTTTTGCAACTTTATCAACCTGCTGTGAGGAACAGATCTCCAGTCCTTGGCATCCCCTTGAGCCAGTGACTGAAAGAGTGAGGAGACTCTTAGCTCTATAAAGTATTTGATAGTTAGAATGTGTGTGTATATATATATATATATATATATATATATAGACACTGTGTATGTGTGTATATATATATATATATATATATATCTGTGTGTGTGTGTGTGTGTGTGTGTGTGTGTTTTAATTTTCATGAATTCAATGAAAATAATTAAAATTCTTTATTTTTCACAATTCAGTGAGCGTAGATATCCCTCTCATTTCTTCATGCCTCACAATCAGTTTGTATTCCGCGTGTGTGTGTGTGTGTGTGTGTGTGTGTGTGTGTGTGTTTGATCACAGCTCCCCTTTGCAGAAATTTATGTCAAGAACTTATCCTAATAAACACTAGCAATTCAAAGAAAGCCTGGTATAAACCACAGTGTCTTTTGTTTGCAGCTATAATAGACTGATGAAGTACAAGCAGCACCACTGTAGCCTCAGTAATACACCGTCTCTGCTGATACTGTACTGATCAAAGAAATAAACAAGCTCACTGGTTCAATGCCAAGCACTGATCAGTCTTACAGAGCAGGCTGTGACAGCTTTCTTCTACAAAATAGTGGATTGCAGCTATTAAAAGCAATGGAATTACAGTAAGAGGCATGATAATCCTAAAACATCTTGTTTCAAAATAACATTACAGCAAATATGAGTCTAACAATAGGCACACCAATAATATCGTATAAATGGTATTGTGGTTAGAAGACATTGTGTTGAATGGCATGCATAAAGTAACACTTTTTAGGGAAAATATTCAGATCTAATTAAGGTCTTGCCTAGATTAGACAGTTGTAAATAATTAATTTATTTTAAATGATATTTCATTTAAATACACTTGTGTATTTCACTGTGTGAAATTCATAGTGAACAAAGCTCTAATATTAATTCCTGGACCATTTTATCCTTCATTAAGGTCACTAGATTCACAACCATTCACACTCACACGTAGGAGTGATTTGGAACAGCTACTCAGCCTAATGTGCATGTCTTTCGCCTGTGGGAGGAAACCGGGTACCCGGAGGAAACCCATGCAAGCACAGGGAGAGCATGCAATCCCCTCACAGAAATGCCCGAGCCCGGAATCAAACCTTCTTGCTGTGGGTCCTAACCACTACACCATCCTGCTGCCCCTTACTGATATATGTGTTATTGTA
>JAQMYF010000023.1:42643375-42657887 GCA_030014195.1 Neosilurus mollespiculum
AAAATAATTTTCAAACAACCCACAAAACAACTGGCTGCCCAAAAGTTGTAGAGCCTCCTGATGACTCCCTCAAAAGCTCCATTAGGACTTATAGCTAGCTTCAGTCTGTTTCAGCATATACTGTACATCATATTATTTCTTGCAATGGTCACCATATACCTTACACCATACAGGTCCTGTACAAGACACCGCTAGAACACCATGACGTGCTTACCAAGGCTCTAACACGTGGAAACTGTTTTTAGCAGAAACATGGAGAAAAAAAATTCTATTTGAGATGAATTATTAATTTGAAAATTGCTGGACCAAAGAGCATGTGAAACTTCATGGTTTCCAGTACATAGGGATCACAAAGCTATGTAAGATTGTTGGGAACTTTACCAGATGTAAATATCAACAGATTATTGCCTCCCATTATGTTTCAAACCTACAGGTGGCTCAGATTTCTTACCATAGGGTTGATAACACACTGTTTTTTGACCATTTGATGAACAAGCTGCCCTCTAAAATAGCTCACTTGTGTATTAAAAATGGATTACAAGTGTCTTTGGCCTCAAGAATTTTTAGTAGCGCTTACAAATGTTTATTATTTGTAATTTCAACATCTTGAAAGTTTCTGACTCTTTTAATATGATAATTATTCATCATGAGAAGCACCTGGGAGTCTGGTACCATCATGGCCATGATTGCAGAGGCACTACTGACCTTGAGTGATGCTTTTAATTTTTCAATATGATGGTATATTTGCTACAATATTATATATTCAGTTGTAAACAAAACATTTATTATTTTTCTGTATTAAATATTAAATCCTGAAAGTGAACTTAAGTCTTTGCAACAAGACTTAGAAGATTAGAAGAAATTTCTTTCCAATACTGCTGATAGCACATATTATTCAGTATCTTCGGAAGGTTATTTTAAGTCACAGTTGATTAATAGGATGGTGAGATACCACATGTGTGACAATTGACTTTTGTCAATGACTGTATATATATATATATATATATACACACACACACACACACACACACACACACACACATAATGTGGTGGGTGTGTTGTGTAAAAGAACATTTCCACTTTGAACCAGATAATTTTTCATATGCACCAAAAATTTTCTCATGAATAAACACTGACAATTGCATCACATAGTCTATCTTGTTGTCTGTTAGTTGATTGATGATATCCTCTCTCTCTCTCTCCCTCACCCCCCCCCCCCCATACACATCTGTGAGTGTATGGATACAGAGCAGGGTAAATAGCACTTTGCTCTGAGTGTATAAGGCTGCCCTGTGATGCTGCATGATCACCATTTAAAAAAATGCTGAGGTAGACTTCACCTATCACTGAGGAAGCAAATACTAGCCCTGCCAGCCGAGGTGACCAGATGTCAAGTGATTCAGGAGAATTCTTTCATTTTCAGTAACCACATAGTCATGGTAGATCTGGAGCCTATCCACTGTATACACCCTGGATGCTACCCCAACCCATTGCAGGGCATGCACCCACTATACACACAAATTAACATCTTGAGGTATTTTAGCATAGCCAGTTCACCTAATGGCATGTTTTGGGAGGTGGTAAGAAACCACATGAGGAGAGCATGTGAACCTATACATAGAGTAAACCAATGTCAAACCAACTAGTCCCACCTTGCAGCTATGGGGTAGCAGCGCTATTAACTACACCACCATGCTAATTGCTAAGTGTAATATTTTACAGTGAATCAAATAAAATACATTGCAAACTAATGAAAAAAAAAATTAATAATAAAGGTTCCTGTAGGTAAAGGGATGTCAGTACACTTTGCCGCATTTGGCAGACACTGTTATCCAGAGCAAATTACAATTATCATTTTTATACAACTGGGCAATTGAGGGTTAAAGGCCCAACAGCGGTGATAGAACCGCTGACCTTCGGATGAGTAACCCATTGCCTTAACCACTAAGCCACCACTGCCCAGCATTTCCGACTATAGCAGACTGTAAATTGTTCCAAGGCATTTTGTCACAATAACAATGAGACATTTTCAGCAGCTGATATATTCTTTTTCATTACACTGATGATCCTCCCTTGAATTTACAGTAGGTCAGACTTATTTGCTATATGCCTGTTTGTTTTTCCCTCTGCTGTTTCATCTCTCAAACTCAGTGGGTGCCAAGTCTTGTAAACGTGCAGTTCACTCCTATTACCAAGTTAACCTTTGTCAAAGACTTCATTAATCATGCTTTCACAAACAGTATTATTAAAATGTTATTGTAACACGTAAAGCTTCAGTACTCAGTGCTCCCAACTACAGCACTGATTCCTTTCCTGGAGCAAACAAGACCATTTCAGTGAGCACTCATGGTGGTTACTCACATGAATTGATAATTATATCTTCCCAGAATATGCTTTTTCCCCTCTTAGATTTTCTTAGCTGATAAAAGAAAGATGAATCAAGGCTAAAAAGGGCAGCCTACAGAAGCAGCCATCGCAGTATCTCTGTACTACATCACTTCATAAAAAGGGCGTCATATTCACTAAATGTAGGATTGCAGGTTAACAAACATGCTGTAGCCTTCAAGATTACTGACCTGAACAGCTCTTGTATTGCTGGTTCCAAGGGCACTACGGGAACAGAACGGGAAGAGAAAGGAAAATAAGAGAGATTAGAGATGGTGTGCCTTCGCCAACATTAATGGCACAAAATACATTTTCACCGCACTGAGATGATGAAGGGTTAGAAAAGGAGGTGCTGAAAATACCTTTCGAGCGTGTGCGATGGCGCTTGTCTGCTACATCCACCTCCATCTGGTGAGATGTGATCAGTGTGTTAGTGCCAGATATAGCTACATCCTTCTAGTAGGTAGATAGTTAATCAACACACATGACTGAGTACGCATAGAGTATGTATAAAGAACTGGGAGAGAAAAAGGGTACTAATGCTTAATTGACTTGCCTTTTTTATTTTTAATTCTTGCAAATCAGTTCTTAGTCAATCACGGACTGGTTTTAGTGTGCAGACTGTTAAAATCATTAAATAGTAAAATGCTTTGCACAAGAAAGTTTATACACAGTGAAGTACTTAGCAAACAATGGTTGCTGTGTTAGTAATTGTGTATAGGTTAAAATAGATCATTGGAGAAAAAGAGAATTGTTAATGTGAGATGCAGTAATAATGCTAGGATAAGTGCTGTAAGAACATGTTCAAATCATTAGTGTTTGACAATCATGCAAAATGTCCATTCATTCATTCATTTTCTGAGCTGCTTTATCCTTTATTATGGTGAGGCTAGCGCCTATCTCAACCAACTCTGGGTAGATACAGCTCACCTGATTATTGCAGGACTAACACACATACAACTATTCGCACTCACACTCACACCTAGGGGGGATTTGTAACAGCCAATTAACCTGTTGCATGTTTTGGGATTGTGGGTGGAAACCGGAGTATGCGGAGGAAACCCACACAAGCACGGGGTGAACTTGCAAACTCCGCACAGAAACATCAGAGCCTGGGCATCAAACCCGGGTGTCCTTGCTGTGAGGCGGACGTGCTAACCACTATGCCACTGTGCCGCCTCATGCAAAATATATCTTTTATTTACTTGCTTGTTTGTTTTGAGATGCCGCAACCATTCAGCCTGCTAGTTCTTGGAGGTCAATAGCAAAATCAGGAACATTAAATGAGAATGATGTGAAGATCATCTTATTTTACCTGGCAAGAGGATTCTGTGAAGGAAGACATTCACCTTGTGCATTACTGACTTCTGAATCTAAACCTTTTGTAAATCTGTTGTCATCAGTGTATGGGTACATTATTCACTTTTATCTGCTTAAGTATAGTACGCAGTATAGACAATTACCCTTCATTTGTTCTACAAGGCTGTATAGGTTAGGTCGAAGGTCCTCTATGATTACTGTTATAGAGAAACGGAAGGATGGCTCGGCATTACCAGTCATGAGAAGGAAAAAGTTCAATCTAAACACAATGTCAAAGGAATCTCTGAATCAGCACACACTGTCACGGATATTAGCGAGTGATATTGACTGTAGAATGCTGTTGTAGCCAACTGAAAGATAAAACTGATGTGCAATCATAGCCTTTGACATTGATTTATTAAAAACGACAGTCTTTTTTTTTTTCCTCAAGGATGTTGTACTAGTGGTTTAATGAAAGACTCAACTAAATATGTAATATACATTTATGTACAGTACTGTACATATTTTACACACTGGAACATATGTTATGGTGACTAGACCTGATTTCTAGATTAAGTATAATAATTAAATACAAACTCATCATAAATAATGTAGGAAAGAGATGGGGAGGGAACACTGTCCTCTTATTTAACTTCCTATTATTTAATAACTCTTTAAAATGTCGATGTGTAATTATGAGTGTTCCTAAGGAACATGATGAGAGCATGGTATTGTGTTTTCACACCTATAGTTTGTGTGAATTGGTCAGAATCAAATACTAAGTTTGCAACTTTCAAGTCCCTTTGGTTTGATTTCTTTTCACACAGAGAAAAATACAAGGCTGTGTCCAAAATCACTCACTTCCCCTACTTGCTACATAGGGATTTAAATGAGGAGGACTGTATAGTGAACTCAGTGGTAAAATGTGACGATACTTTCAGACGCTACTCCTGTTGACCACATCCTCTCAAAGGTCTCGATGTGGTTGGTTTGATCTGCACAGTTTGATCTGTTGGTTTGATCTATATACGATTACTGTGTTCACACCTACCTAAAATCGCACCATGAGGGATCTGAACCAATTTATTAATAATCAAAGCTGAAGTTGAGAAACACCCATTAGTTAAAGACTTTTCCTTGGCACATGTCTCATTATACTGTTGTGTCTATGTAATAACAAAGAACTCTATCTGATGATGGCAGGATGGAAAATCTCTATTGATGCTAAAAATGTTACCTGAAATGAATGCAGGTTTAATTGCTCTTTGGTCCAGACCTTCAGTTGATCCTTAGCCCAGGGTGATAAATTTCAGATAAGAACCCCCCATCAAGAGTTCATCACTCCTCCTCCTGTTTCATTTTCTGAAATGTACAAAAATATACATGCAATTATACATTCAAATCTGCATGGAAATCGCATTTACGCTGTGAAGCATGTCGTATTAGCTTCTCTCTCTCTCTCTCTCTCTCTCTCTCTCACACACACACACACACACACACACACACACACACACACACACACACACACATACATGCACATGCATACACATACACACTCCCTCATCATGAGCCATAAAAAGTACAGGCTAAAATCTCAGAAGCTTGCACGGATCATTAGCTAAATTTGTTCTCCCTTCCTGTAGAATATGATAGATTCAGCTAATTGCTCCTTTTGCCAGCTTGGTTTCAAAGTGCAATAAGCAGTGATTGAGAAGGAGAAAACATTATGTATTTCACATCTAATATACATTAATAAGAGTTTAGGTTACACTTTCTAGGAAGTCCACATGTTTACAACTGCGATAATCATGCACTGTAATCTGGTTAAAATGGGTCTTGAAAGTGTGAGTGTGAATGGTTTCATGTGTGTTGGCCCTGCGATGGCCTGGCGAGCTGTTCAGGCTGTACCCTTTGCCTAGAGTCGACTGAGACAGGCACCAGCGTCCTGCAACTCTAATTAGGATTAAACTGCTAAGAAAATGAATTAATGAATTGGTTTTGTAGGCATGAATCTCTTATAACGTGTTCAATGTATTTCTTTGATCATTTATAATTGTTTCTGATCATACTGTAAGCAATTACGCCTTTAAACTGAGTAAAATTGTCCATTGTAATGCCTTGTGCTAGTCTACATAAATGTATTTACAACTGATTCATGAAAAACAATTACTTAATGAGTATTAAGTATGTAATGTGTATGTGACATCTTAACAGTAGTGTTATATTGTAGAAGCAAATTTTTAAAAACTGTAAAAACTTTTAAAACTATATTACTGCTGAATCACAGTGAGTTGGATCTTCTGAACTTTACGAGAATAATTGTTTTAATACACAGCCTCAGTGATCTCTCACAAGCCCCTGCACTACGGTTATCACCTTGCACCTCACCTCTCACATTCACCTAACTTCTGACACATGCATCACATGACTCCAAGCACACTCGACTAACCCACCAGTATAGAAGGACTCTCAGTTTTAACACTCATGGTATTCCTCTGTATTCCTGGCCAATTGGTCCAAGCCATTGCATTTGCATTCTGTGATCTTTTTCTGCCTTATAATTACAATTCTCTGCCTCACCTGTGATACTGAGCTGTTGTGTAGCACCCTTGCTTGCATCTCTCTGATATTCTGTCTGCCTGATCCCCCCGAACTAGTTTAAGTTTTACATTGATGGACTGTGTTTGTGTACTGTACTGCTTTATGACCAGTAAAGCCCTGTTAAACAGCATCCACTTTCATTACATTCAAGCATTACCCAGAGTTTGAGAGATGAATAATATCTAATAGTATACACTTCACGGGACACAATCTGATCAGTCATAAATCTAGGGGTTAATTATCAATTGTGTACTGTAATTGAGGTCGATGTCTCTGAGTGTTCAATTTAGAGACATCCAATGAGCATGAGTTGAATAATAGTTTTAGTTTACACTACATGGGAACATAACCAAAAAAGCACACTAAAACAAGATTTATTCATTCATTTTCTAAGCCGCTTAATCCGAATTCAGGGTCACGGGGAGGCTGGCACCCATCTCAGTCGATTCTGTGAGAGGGCAGGGTGCAACCTAGACAGCTCGCCAGGCCATCACAGGATAAACATTCTCACTCACACCTAGGGGCAATTAGCCTACTGTACATATTTTTGGACTGTGGGAGGAAACCGGAGTACGCGGAGGAAACCCACTCAAGCACGGGGAGAACATGCAAACTCCACACAGAAACGCCCGAGACCGGGAATCGAAGCCAGGCCTTCTTGCTGTGAGGCGGACGTGCTAACCACTGCGCCACCGTGCCGGAAAAATTTGATTTTTTTTTTTTAGTATTTCTGTATAGTATATACATGTTACTAGTGTGCCTGCCATACTTATAATCAGTACAAATAAACAATAAAAATAAGTTCAGTGCAGTCTTACTGTTAGTTTGCACCACATATTAAAGGGATACTCCTTGTAACCTGTGCGTACTTACCACATCTCTGATGTATGTTTGATTAATACAAACAAGAAATTCAGCATGTTTCTCTGTACTGATAAAAGAATGAAAAACGATTACTCAAAACCCAATTTTAATACAAGTCTAAGTGCAGTTGTTGAACTGAATCCATTCAATAATTTGCTGAGCCACCTAATCTTAATAGTGCTGCAAGGGGGCTGGAGCCTAGGGGCAATTTGGAACAGCTAATTAGCCTAATGTGCATGTCTTTGGACTGTATAAGGAAACAATAGTACTTGGAGGAAACCCACACAGGCACAATGAATACATGAAAACTCCACACAGAAATGCCCTCGCTGAGCCTGAGACTTGAACCCAGGACCTTTTTGTTGTGAGCTAACCACTATGACATGCTAACCACTATGCGACCGTGCTGCTTGAATTGATTCATGTTTACATGAAATGCATTTTTATACATGGCTTTAAAAATTCTTTCTGTGTTATTATAGAGCATGCAGTCAGGTGAAAACTGACTACAGTCTAATCACAGACCGCAGAGAAAACGTCCTTGTCTACTTTTGACATTTGGGAATATGTGGAACTAATACAATAGTCCGTTCCTGCCTTATATCACTAAGCAGCTTTGACATTTTATCGTTGCATGTTTTAAATCTTTGTTTCTGATAAAATCCAACAACTGCCCTTAGACTATCCTCGTCAATAAGTTTGGCGTAAACGTTTTCTGTTTACGCACAGTATGTTTAAATTCTTATGCTTTATGTGAATTCTTATTGTTATGTGGTAATCACACATGCAGTGGGTAAAGATTAGGCTGAAAAACACTGGACTCTCCCTTTAACAGATAGCATATAGCAACACCCCACAAACCTATTCTGCCAATATTAGCCTAATTTGCTTCAAATACATCTGCATCGTTTTGAGTTTCAAGCAGGCAAATTGCAAGGATGCCGCACTATTTTAGCTGAGGTGAAAGTGTGCACATGTTATTTAAAAAAAAAGAATTGTGCCTCTTTTGGAAGAGTGCATTCAAGCGTGCGTCAGTATCCCGTATTCGCAGATGCTAATTAAAAGTAGCCGAGTACGGGGAGAGAGAGCGGGGAGATGAAGATGAGGTGTTAATGATGCTGCAGTGGAGTGTGGAGAGAAAAATGAATGCCCTTTCAGAAACGTGACACCATGCTTATAATCAGAGTAATACAGTTTCCTCAGTCTGCCACAGCTCTGCTGTAAACCTAAGACACACACACACACACACACACACACACACACACACACACATGCACATATGGTACACACACATGCAAGCACACAAGCCTACTTTGTGATTTCACCAATAGTCAGCAATCAGTTTTCTCATAATCCCAACAGATATCATTGAATGCTTGTCTTTAGGTATGTGTGTGTGTGTGTGTGTGTGTGTGTGTGTGTGTGTGTGTGTGTGTACTGAGAAAGATAAATGATGCATTCCACCACTCTCTGAATTCTCTCACTAGGATTTCACCCTTTTTCTGCTCCATTGTGGCTCTTCTCCTCTGATGCTCTCTCTCTCACACGTGTGCATTTTGTCACACTCTTTGTTGTGAGGTTGAGAAAAGCTAAGCACAGCCTTGCTGAAAAACATAGAAGCCACCTAACTAGACAAAACACAAGCGCTAGCGTGGAATACCACTTTGCCTTTCTTCCAGAAGCGAAACAGTCGGATGGTGAGAACATGAAGCCGGCTGTCAGACGCTCTGATTGTGGTCTGCTTGGGGAGGGGCTCGCTGGCTGCTGAAAGAGTGCAATAGAAGAAGCACCATGCTGTCTCGTCCTATATAGGCTGTGTGCCTGATTGTCTGCGCTTTAGTATGCAGCTCTCGAAGCAGACATTAATTCTGCTTAGTGAGTGGGCTGCTCGCTTCAGCGCCAAGGCCAGGCAGAGAATAAGAGAGAGAGAGAGAGAGAGAGAGAGAGATCTAGCACACACATGGGGTCATGCATTAAACATCAGCATGCTTCCCTGTGGTACCCATGCAGCACTCTATGCCACATCTACTACACACAGATTCTTGTCTGTACTCAACAAAAGCGCGATATTCCAATTTTAGCCTTGAAATTGAACTTTTTGATGAATTATGATTGGTCTCTGCCTTCACTGACATCATCTACTTTCCAAAACATATGACTTGCTTAAATATGTAATGTCTGATACACTTTGGTGCCCTAATTCTCTCTTACCACATCTTAGCATGTCTCAGCATGGTTCAGGCCTGACCTATTTATTCTTTTTTTTTTTCTTTAACATACACACTGCTGGGCTTTCTCTCTTACCTCAAGCCATCATTCATCCCTCTCTCATCTGTATCTCCTTTCACAAATCTCCTCTCGCTCCCTTTCACACCACTCACTGCAGAAACTGAGGTGATCATTGGCCTGTCTTGCTGCGAGGCTGTGGTGTCATTACTAATTTGTGTAATCTGAAAGAATTACCATCGGAAAAGGAGCTGTGAGTGGACCAGAGGGTCTACTCATGTCCACGCTCTGCCCCTTATGGTTCAGCTCTCCTCGTATCTCCAGTGCCCTCAACTCTCACTCACTTTCCCAACCTCTCTCTGGTGATCTCGCCTCTTGCTCGGAGACTGCTCCAGGGGTCTGAGATAGAAAATTGATCTGAGTGTAGAAGGGTCATACTTCTCCCAAATTATTACCAGGGTCCTGCACAACACATCATCTCAAAACACTAATACCACTAGCTGGTTCTGTAGCTGCAGCTGAGCTGGGAATCTGTAAGAACCATCCAGAGTGTGTTTCTGTGTGGAGTGTACATATTCTCCCTGTGTTTGTGTAGGCTTTCTCCAGGAACTCCAGTTTCTTCCCACTGTCCAAATATGTGCGAATTAGGTCAAAGGGCTACTCCAAAGCTGCCTTTACATGGGCAACTAGAACAAGTTACCCCGGGAACAACCTGGGTGCCCACTTTTTCACAGTTATTCTCATATCCGTGACAAACCAGAAGCTAGGGACAACATGCAAGACACCACTGAAGAAGAACCGTCCATGAGCCACAAAAAAACATTTGAAACAACCTAAAAAGCCTGATGGATGCTACTGTGCATACGTTAACCCGGCTACTTGACATAGATTGTGTTCAGAAGCTTAGTTGTGCCAGAACCAAGATGTTCTGGAACAATTTGCACCATCTTGGAAAGTGGAGTAAGTTGCACCCACAAGTATCCGGTTGTTCTGGAACAAAGGCTGTTACACCGGGGCAACTTATTCTGTGTTCAAGTTTTTCGGGCGCAAGTGCCCAGGTGGAAGCAGTTTAAGTTGCCCATCGGTGTGAATGTGAGTGTAAATGGTTGTTTGAATCTGTTAGCCCTGTGATAGACTGTGACCCATTAAGGGTGCATCCTGAAGTCAGTAGGGATTAGCTCCAGCTTCCCCTGTGACCCTGGTAGATTAGTGGTATAGATAATTGATGGTAAATAACTGTAACTAGATACCTGAGTTCTTGCAATAGCTACATAACTGTGCCAATTCAAAGCTTCTAACATCATTTTTATCCTTTATAATACAGTCTCATTGTACATTCTTACCGTTTCTATTAATTTAGTCAAATCCAAGCATTATTTTTGTGTCTCAAATATCTTCTAATTCTCGATTATTGATTGATTGATTGATTTGGTTGTGTTCGGGATTTTCTTTGTTATGGTCAGATATTTTGTGTACTTTTGCTGTCAGCTCCTAACTTCTCTGCATCAAGCCACTACTTTCTATAAATAATTTGCATTGACCCTTGTGATGTATACCAGGTGCTCATTTTGATACTGCTTAATAAACTCGTTTTTTTGTTTTGTCTCCACCTTGTCTTGTCACTGGTTTGTTACTTGATTGTGTTTACCTGTTCTGTGTTACATTTCAAATAGTTTGTCTTTTGATACCTTGGTGTATCTCTGCCCACCATATGATATAATATATAGATTTACTGCCTAATAGCGAAGCTACTGATAGACGTCTCTGTTGATAGGTGTCCAAGAGTGGGTTTTCTTTTCACCACCCTTCCTTTCACAAGCTGATTTCCATGTTCATTTCTGTTGTATCTGTTTAATGAGTTTATGGTATGTTAAGCCTCTGATTTCAGCAATTGCTCAACGAACATTTATCTAATTGTAAGTTTGTCTGTCTTGCTGAACTAAAGTGTGTGTTTTTATTTTATTCTGCATAAGTCTGAATGGTGGTGTATGAGTCTCTATTTTTTTTTCAGGTTTTAATTTTGTTGTTAATAATAAATCTGTTTGTTTTGTTTGTTTGTTTTTTTTTGCTGCCCGTCTTCGTGCAAATAAACAGTACATAACAGCCAATCAGCGATGTGACAGCTTTATTGAGTTTTCTATGGTGGGCAGGTGTGGACACCGTTGGACATGAGATAACCACTTATCACACTCCGAAACACATAATCCTATTAAGGTTGCGGGGAAGCTGGAGCCTATCTCAGCCGACACTTGGTGAAGGCAGGGTACACCCTGAACAGCTCGCCAGACCACTGCAGGGCTAATTCACACATCCATTCACATTCACATACATCTAGGGGAAATTTGGAACAGCCAATTAGCCAAATGTGCATGTCTGGACTGTGGGAGGAAACCGGATTACCCAGAGGAAACCCACGCAAGCACGGGGTTGAACATCAACCTCTACAGAGAAACGTCCTCGCATAGCATTGGACCTTCTTGAAGAAATGTATGAATTTTCCAATATATATAATTCCTGGTAAATTATAAACAAATTCTCATGGTAGAACAACAGCGCAAAGATTAGTAGTATTAACCAAAAATATCTTCTCCCAACAAACAAAAAAAATGGTTCTCTTAATCCGAGTCTGATGCAGACTATCATGCCTTGAAGGACTCAACCCCTTTAACCTCCAAACAAACACGCAGTTGTGTGTCTTCTGGGAGCTAGAGAGACTTTATGTGGAACTGCCATCTGCCCGCAGCGCAATTACCTCACACTCTAGTAATCACCCACACAATGCAAGGACGGCGGGGAAATTCAGGTGAGAAATGCCAGGCAGCAATCAGGCGATGCAATGGGAGAGCAAGGCCATTTTCTTTGATTTGCCTTCAAATGCAGGCGTCAGGCCCTTAATTATGAGCCAAGTGACGGGCCGGGCTGCTGAAAGCCTTATTATTCCAGTGAGCTGCGCTCAAATCAGTTTTGTATCGATGATCCTCAGAGAACAGGGGAAGTGATGGCTTGAGTCTCTGAAAAATAACAGAGAGTATGTTGAGTGTGTGAGAGAGAGAGAGAGAGAGAGAGAGAGAGAGAGAGAGCAAGCGGGAATGAGCTAGAAAGGCAGCGTCCGAGAGTAGGGAGCAGTGAGGATGATTTATGTTTAGCACTGTACACAGTAGAGATCCATCATCCTCTCTTACCAAATTCTGTATGAAAACCACAGACATGGAGAGTAATGCTTCTTGAATTCACAAGGTGTTTACATCGAAATTAAACACTTGGGAAGCTACTTGGGAACGTAACTTCAGTGTGCAGACATTTTCTCTATACACACCATGTGAAATGATATTTAGATTTGCTAACCAAGTGCCAAACAGTAGAAATCACTCCTAACAAAGCACTGAAAAACTGTAATTCAAATTATTTCAACAGCAGAAATTTCGGAATAATTTTAAGATGTCAATGAAAAATGAAAGGATATTCAGGCATCAGATCGTCTCAGACAACAACCACGTTTTAAATATGGCTGTATATATCAGTGCTGTTTATGGTACACTAGCTGCCATTACTAACATTAGATAGCAAGCTAAAACCATTCGCAACAAATGACACAGAGTGTCACCAAAACTGAGCAGCCATAGGATATAGATCCTCCATTCTTTTAGCTACATAAAATAACTAGGTTACATTAGCCCAGTAGCTTTCTAGCTGTCTAGCATAAACAAAACAAAGAATATTGAAGAATCTAAGGAACCCATCAACAACAGTTTTGTGCTAAATTGATTCCAGCTAAATTGATCTCAATAGCTACTGTAGTGCTCTGGGTCGGTCCTCCAGATCCATGAATCTAAGCTTCAGTGCTTAGCTTCAAGGAATTAGAGGTAGATATATTGCTGCTAAATTATTAAGTGAGCGAGGTAACATTCCGTAGCTTGCAATAAACTTTTAATTCTCATAACACTTCTGTAATACCAAAATGATCATTATTTTTTTTATTTTTATGGGGGAATAAATAAAAATAATCAAATAATTGGGTTAAACGTTAAAGGTTTATTCCAAACTGAACACTACCACATTAAATAAAAGTACTGTTATTATACCATTAATGTTTTTAGAGATAGTATCTTGTATGTAGTCTTGAATGGTTATACAATGTTTTGGATGAATTAATGACCCAAAATTTATTCCTGATATTGTACTTCCACATTGTATTACAGCTTGGTACACTCATATATTTAGGTTTATGTAAAAATTTCCTCATTTAATCTCCTTTTTATAGTGCTTGTTTTGGGTTAAGTTTTATTTGATTTCATTCAGTTATAAGGTTTATGGTTACTTTTGGGACACCTGAGTGACTACGGTATGAGTTACTGTTAATAAACCATCAGTATTTTAGAGATACTATGTAGTATGTGATTGGATACACAGCACTGCTGAATTTTCTTTAACAGCAGTTCTGATAATGTAATTCAAACTATAATTCAAAAGCAGATATAAGCTAATAATTAACAAAATAAAACCAGCTCAACAGACTGCATTTCCAACTCCAACCATCTCATATTTTCAAAAGTTGAGGTTTAAAGTTTGTATTTTCTATGAATTCAGAGTTTAACCTCACATGGATTTATTGTTACCCAAAATATCACTTTTTAAGCTAGAAACTAAACCACTAACAGCAAAAAAATATCTCATCCCTACAAAGGGGTGAACATTTTGAGATTGGAGACTCAGGCACAGAAATATTATGAGTCAGATCTTAAAATATTATGAATCTTTTTTAAGAATGATCATGAATAGCAACTAAACTGTAATAAAAAAACATGCCAACAACCTATTGAAAACGATGAAATCTTTGTTTAGATCAAATTGCTGGCAGCATCAGAAATATAACTTTTTTTTTTTCTTTTCAAAAATGAACATTCATTCATTTTCTGAACCGCTTGATCCAAATTAGGGTCGCCGGGAGGCTGGCGCACATCTCAGCTGACTCTGGGTCGAGGGCGGGGTACACCCTGGACAGCTCGCCAGGCCATCGCAGGGCCAGCAGTCACACAACTATTTGCACTCACACTCACAATTAGGGGTGATATGGAACAGCCAATTAGCCTACTGTGCATGTTTTTGGACTGTGGGAGGAAACCGGAGTACCCGGAGG
>JAQMYF010000023.1:42679895-42692564 GCA_030014195.1 Neosilurus mollespiculum
ACACACACACACACACACACACACACACACACACACACACACACACACACACACACACACACACACACACATGCCCTGGTGGCTTTGATGCAGGCTGAATGGAGTGCTGTCATGCTGCTGCTTTGTGCCTAGGCTCCTATTATTGTTTCTATTACCAGTTTTGTTATCATACAGTTAAAGATATCCCCCATCAACCAATCTTTCCCTGCACTCTCCCTGTCCCATTTTCCTCTTCCTGAGAAGCTTCCTGTGAGGCTTCAGCTTATAAAAATAGCACCCCCCCCCCCCCCCCCCAACCTAGATTTTATTCTATTTTATCAGTTTTCCTATTTTCGAGATCCTGGTAAAGTGCAGGGTAAAGTCCTTCTGTCCGTTCTAGACAAACGACCATAAATCACATACTGTAGTCAAGTATTTTAATTGCTAAAGCATAAAATTTCTCCCAGATCCTTTGTCCATACTAAAAGGTAAATTTACATCCTACAGTGTGCCTATAATGAGACATAGGATTCATTAAATCATGTATAATTGTGTGCAATGTGTGAAAGACAAAGCAGCCCAAGTGGGGATAATTTGCGTATAATAATGGAGCAAAATCAGCTTGGCTGAGCAAGCAGGAACTGGTTCCCTCGTAACCAGCATACCCTGAATTCTGTATTTTGATTTCCACCTATAGATCACATCTAAGAACAGATCCTCCTCTGAGGCCACTAGTTATTAGGAATAAATCCCGCAGTAATCACTGGCAGTGGTAGTTTTTCCAAAGGTACAATGACCCTGTAGAACAAAATAAAAACAACAACAACCAAAAAAAAAAAAAACAAAAGGTCTCCTGGCTGTTATGTTTACTCTCCCACTCCTGCACAGAGATAAAACAGAGCCACATCCCTCAGTAATCCCTTCAGAGCATCCTCTTTGCTCATTAAGGCTTCCTTTGAAAATGTGGAAGCTTGCTTCTATTCAGTGTCAAACCCACTGTCTGCTTCTGCTATTAAAGATGCAATCTGTGTTGTTTTTTGTTTGCTTGCCTGTTTCTCTTCCTCCTTTGCCTTTGTCCAAATGTAGAGTTGGGTTGCCCTGATTTGAAAATGTCCTTTCGCATCAACCATGTGACTTTATATGCTTTACATTGGTACGCATACCCAGGTTATGCCCTTTAGCTGCTAGATGCCAGTGACGCAGAGTAGCAAAAATCAAAAACAGGGACTGGCAATGCCTTCAATCATGCCACAGGCTACCAGTCACACTTCAGCAGGGAAGGAGTTAATTGTCATATACACACATCTGTCTCTCTCTTTGTTTTCTTTTTCAGTAATGTGCTAGCAAGCTGCAATTATAAGTCTCCAACAGACGACTGAAGAATATGAGTCGAGCAGATTGGTGCCAAGGCTTTGACTTTCTGCCAGATCACCCTTAGGGTAAATAGGGCATCAGGGGCAGGAGGCTGGTAACAACCAGCCACATAAAGCCTTGCCACCAGAGACACAAGGGAGCTCTCATCAGTCTTTGTTTATGGGGTTAGCGTCATCTGGCAGAGCGCACTACAACAAAGAGGTATTGCACTGCTGATTCAGAAAACTGGTCATGGAATGTGAGCAATATTATTATGAAATATTTTGTCTTTTGATTCAATACAAACCAACCCCACTACCAGTGCAGTCAAAGATTAGTACTGGAATGGTGTACCATTTGCAGTGGTGAATCAGTGGAGCTGTCCAAGGTCCTTAAACCGTCATTTCTACTGACTATTTGCAGATGGAGATTCCAAGCACTCCTTTATTCCTGGAGTAGCTCTACTGCTGTGGCATGAAGATAATCTTATTTGAACCAACCATTTGTTTACTGCATACAAATAAACAGTAACAGCTCTTATAGTGTGGTATGACAGATCCAAAGTCCTTGAACCATCACCGTTACTGTTGCCAAGGCATTTGACTAGACATTCAAAATTAGGTAACGGCAAAGTAAAAAGGGGTTAAAATAAAAATCACAACATTCCAGTGTCAGCCAAAGGCTGCCTTTTCTTGCAATTTCCTTCAACTGTACTTCTGGTGTGTATCTATTGCATGAATATATGAGTGTAGTTTAAGGTATACACATAGACTTTAAGGACTCCTATGCTACCTTTATTTGGCTTTCAATGCCATTTTAAAAAGTACACTATAGGCCAACATTTCATAAAAAATACACACTAAAGGTAAAATAAAAATATGTATCCTTGAGGAACAAAAACATACATAGGATTTTTTCTAAAAGCATTCCACAATAGTCTCCTAACTTATGCAGTGTGTTTCCCCTAACATCTTTCAATGACTTCACTAACCATTGAATAAGAAGTTTAGCACTGGTCATGTTTGGATAGCACTGACAAGTACAAAGATTTATTATAAGAGTCCACATCATTCATACGTTCATTCATTTGCCGAACAGTTTAATCCTACTAGGGTTGTGGGGATGCTGGAGCCTTTCTCAGCCAACTCTGGGCGAAGGCAGGGTACAGCCTGATCAGCTTGCTCGACCTTTGCATGGCCAACACACACAACCATACACATTCACGCTCATACCTATGGGCAATCTGGAACAGCCAATTAGTCTAATGTGCATGTCTTAGGACTGTGGGAGGAAACCAGAGTACTTGGAGGAAACCCATGCAAGCAGGAGAAGAACATGCAAACTCACACAGAAATGCTCTCGCTGAGCCCAGAACTCAAACCCAAGACCTTCTTGCTCTGATGCAATACCATGTGATTGCCCATGTGAAAAATAGCATCACCTGCTTAAGCCGCAAAGCAAACAAGTACTACTGAAGCCAGTGGCAAGAATTCTACCTCAATACACTATGAGGCATTGCAGTGGAGTCTCTGTTTCATCTGATAACCATCGTAGAGACAGCTAGTGGAGAGAGCCCGAATATATCATTGCCATTCAGTGAGGATGGATGGCGTCCATGGATGCTCCCTTTCGTTGTTCTTCCATTCTGAGTGAGCGACAGATGATTGTAGCTTGCCATCACGGTCATTTTAATCAGTCTTTTCACACTTCATCAGGAATTCATTGCTTGCTTTTAAAACATTGTTTCTGTCTATTATCAGCAGAGAACATAACGCTTCATTATACATGCAGAGCAGCTCTGCTTATTCATGTGAGTCTGAATGAGATGCTGAGGACTTGGGGCTTGGATACACACACAGAAAGACACACACATGTTTACATATCTTGTCACAGTGAGAAGAAAGGCTTCTGGGCTAAATAACAGTTTAATGGCACTGATCCGATACCTAGTAACCTCTGTCAGGTCAAAATCAAAAAAAAGTTGTGAAATCCTGGATCCTCTAACAAATATAACATTAACATATTGCATTTTTAGTCAGGATTAATCCATTTCTGTGTGTAGTGTTTGTAGGTTTCCTGCGGGGACTCCGGTTTCCTCCCACAGTCGAAAGACATGCACCTTAGACTAATTGGCTCTTCCAAATTGCCCCCAGATGTGAGTGTGATTGTGAATGGTTGTGTGTGTGTGTTGGCCCTGCGATGGACTTGCAAGCTGTTCAAGTTGTACCCCACCTTTGCCCAGAGTCGCGTGACCCTAGTAGGATTAAGTGGTTCTGTTCATGCTGCATGGCAGAAGTACCTTACACTTTATGAGTGCCCATCCAATTTTCCAAATTTCAATTCTGTGTGGAGTTTGCATGTTCTACCCTGTGCTTGAGTGGGTTTCCTCCGGTTACTCTGGTTTCCTCCCACAGTCCAAAAATATGCACAATAGGCTAACTGGCTGTTCCAAATTGCCCCTAGGTGTAACATCACTTTACATATAGTATTACTTGAAACTTCGCCACTGCATTTATATTTCATTTTACATATTTTTGTTTTCTATATTTTATTTTATATTTTACATTTTTATATTTATATTGACCTTTAACTATAAAGTCCTTCAAATAGTTATAGTTATTGTCATTGTTCTTTTTCTTTTTGATATTGATAGTTTATTCTTCAAATTTTAGGAAAGTCATAACCAGCATTTCACTACATACTATGTATGATTTCATACGTGACAAATAAATTTGAATTCGAATTTGACATTTGAGAGGCAGTGTGAATGGTTGTATTTGTGTTTGCCCTGCGATGGCCTGTCAAGCTGCTCAGGGTGTACCCCTAATTTGTTACCTTAATTAGGATTAAGCAGCTTAGAAAATGAATAAACACATATACTGTGTTGTGCATATAGCTATGACTGGATCATGAACCCTTAAAAATCCATTATGGTAGAAGATGTTATCTGATCTTCTTCTTACTTATCATGATAGTATTTTTAAAGCACACTGTCATATGAATGTGTTCTAACTTACAAGCAGAGCTTGTGGAGGCATCAAGAGGTCAGAGTAGAGGCCAGACAGAGTCGTGCAGAGACAGAAAAAGAGAGAGAGAGAGAGAGAGAGAGAGAGAGAGAGAATGCCATTAAGTATCTGCTACTGTCAGACACAATCCTCATGACAGGTGTGGCCCTGCAGTCACGCAAGCAGTGCAGGGTAAAGCAGAGCAACACAGCACCACACACATGATTGACACTTACAGCCAGCCAACACCAGCAGTACCAGAGGGTGGAACCACAGCCTCCACCACCGCAGTGTCACAGCAGGAGCAGTCAGCCATAAAATGCATTTGTACAGGCCGGGTAGTCAACAAAATGCCTCTGCACAACAAGATTGTGTTTTCTACTCTAGACCATAGTGCATAGTTTACTGCCTATAATACATAAGCTTCTCTTAGCATTTAAAAGGATAAAAACTGCAGATGGAATATCAGGGATGTCTTAAAGACACTTGGTATTCGAAGAGAGTTGAAGAGATTTAATCACATGATATGCAATAGTGGAGAGAGACACACTAGAAAAGTCTTAAACACCAGGACCTGGGAGTAGCAAAGGATATTATGTGTTACTGAAGTGGTAAGAAAATATCTCATGAAAGTGCACGTTGACATATTTGATCAGGATACCAATATTACATCATCTTATACCTCAGCACTGAATTCTCAACGATTCAACAACAAACTGTCTTGAATTCTTGATTTCTGATTGGACCAAAGGTATTGATAAATTTTTGATCAGAGGATCTGACAGTAGTTCCAGCTGCAATGGAAAATTACTGGTTTATATTAATGTGATTGTTCATATGCATATAATTTCTGCAATAACAACTCATTCAGAGAGAAGTGCATCACGTACACACCCCATTATGAATAATAAACTGATTTCAAAATGTTATGCTATCTAACATTAAATCTGTACACTACATGATGGTTATTGTTAAAGGGGCCTATTCACTTCCCAGGTATATTAAATAAACATGAAATACAGTATTGTCACCTTTTTTATTGGAAATAAAATGGATTCCGCCACAATATATCTTTCAGAAACCATTTGCTTACTCTTTTACACGAGTGTCAATGACCCCTGCACCAGACACAATGATATTACTAAACATCCACATCTTCTTTTATGTCTCTTAAAATTGTCTGCCTTCTTAAGTTTCTTAACACTTGATCTTGGACTTTTCTACTTTCTACAAATCAGTGTTGCAATGCCAAATTATTTGCATGCACGAGATCGTTCCTCCGATTATGCGGTCTTGTTATTGTTATTGTAAACAGCCACAGAACCAAGACAAGATGTAAAACATGTGAATAATAGATACCAAGCCTGTGAGCTGGTGTGGTTTCTCCTGGAAAAACTCTGTATTTAGCAAAAAGAACTGATAATGGAGGATAAAACACATTGACTATTCACTTGGGCACCTTTGTCATTGGCTTGTAGCAGCAGACTGTATGGTAAGGTCTTAAGGATCTTTCAAACCTTGTGGTAACATAACAAATTCCACAGCTACTATAAAGTACTTCACTATTAGATGTTTTTTTTATAATATTAACTACAATTTTACTCATTTAAACCCTTTCACAAAGAACCTGTAAATGTTTTTGTAATATGAATTTTGCAGAGCTACGACAGAAGGGACTGGCGTAGGAATATGATCTTTTATGTATACATGCTACATGTTACACATACGTACATTCAATCTACGTATTGAATCTACGAATCCCCACACAATCATAGGATTATTGTAAGAAAACCATACAATTCTGAAATGATCAATTTCGGCTAGCTAATTATTCATAAATTTGTATCAGGATAATGTTAACTTCTTACATATTGCTCAGCCATATGATGTCTCACCACAAGATCAATAACGGGGAACCCTGAAATCACAGAAAATGGTACTAATAAACACTTACAATTACAGATTTGATTTACATAAAATATTTTCTCTTAGTCGAATCAAATACACATTTTGTCAAATTCAGCAGATATCTCCTCATGGTCTGCTAGCTGTCTGTTTTCATGTGTGTGCTAAAAGAAATGTTCATATGCCATTCTGACTCTTTAGATGGGACACAATAAAGTGGCTCAGAGCAAGCCACACAACACTATTCCAGCCAATCAACAACAGGGAGTATATACTCTTGTGCTCGGCACAAATGTACCACATTGCTGATTGGCTGGAGGGAAGATGGGATGTCCCTGTTAATGCCTTTGCTTTTTCAATATACATCTATCTATCTATCTATCTATCTATCTATCTATCTATCTATCTATCTATCTATCTATCTATTTATTTATTTATTTATTTAGAGTGGGGGAGCTTCTAAAGCGAGGCATGTATTTAGTTGGATGTTGAGTTCACATATCAAAGATATTTCTCCAGAATCAATGTCTTCCCCTTTAAAAGAGGTAGAGGTTAATCATAACTACACAGTGCACCCTTCATGCTCAAAAGGATCCAGCCAGATCCCCGTCACACCTGAGCGCCAAGGGCTGGGCATGTCTCATCACAATCCTGACTATAGAGCAACTAAAACCTGTAATCAGAAACAGCTTTAAGGGATGGTGTTACTGCCATTAGTGAAGGGAGAATAAAAAAAAACAAAGGGATTGTAAAGTATTGTTCAAGCATCATCTGCTAAAGGCAGCTATATGAAATATTTATTAAGAACGTCTCTACATGGTGCAGAAAACATAAGCGATCCAGAGCTTTAATGCGATGTAAACCCTGCTACGCTTTCTATTTTCCCGTAAAGATGTTGGCATGATTATACAGTACCTCACGAAACCCTCCGCAGTTATTCCAAACTCACAGCAACCGTTCCTAACACATCTGGCTTTGCGTTTCTGCAAACATATGCCAAGTAGTAATGAGCTCTAAAATGCGAACATTACTTATAATGTCAGAACTATACAAATGGGAGATTCTGTATTTTGTCTTTGCACCAGGCTTGGCTTTCATGCCCTGAAAATGTGGTGTGTCAATAATTATTTCATACTCAATTCTCTCTTTGCACAATTAACCACCTATTCATGTTGCACTGCTGCCATTTTTTCATTTTTTTTCATTTTTTGTCCCTAAACCTCCTAACACAGAGCGCAATTTCTCAACACTTGGCTCAGTCAGGGCAATGATTAGTGTCTTACGCAAGACGGAAATGAGCTTGCCACGCTTTGCTGTACCGAGCTATTTTGGAACCGAACATAGCAGAAAATGTTGGGAAGCGCTAAAATAACTGGGTCAGAGCCGAGCAGGAAAGCACCTTTATCTTGGTTCGGACAAAGAGGATACAGAGAACAGACAGAACATGCAAAATAATCATTTGCATTATACAAAATGGCTGAATGTTCAATAATAGCAGTTGTATGATATTTGCAGAGAATTTGAATTATTACTTTTTTTACTGTCAGTGTTGTTTAATGTGGTTCTGGATTCAATTTCTTATTGGGCTACGGGGCAAACAAAAGGGCCTACTGAGAGGAGGTGGAGTGTGCAGTGGGAGTGTGATGGAGGACAGCGGTAGCTCCTGTAAGTAGGGCAATTCCGGCCTGCACCTGGCGGGCTCACCCTCCTCCTGCGAAAACCGCTGACGATGCACCCTTGGTTCTCTATTTCGTCTCCGTGCCTCTCTCTCTCTGTCTGCTTTGGGCTTATTTTGGTACCTGATATTTGCTTTGTATGAATGTCCTGTGCGCGTATATAACATTACTTGCTCTGTGCAGGTAATTGTGTTACCGCATGATATCTTTTATATAATCTGCCATCTACTCCAGACAGAAGATAGTGTTTGCGAGGCTGTCAGAGTGCTCAGCCAAATCATGGTGGGTGCAAATGTCTCTGTTTTTTATGTTGTGTATTCCTGTGCTCAGGTCTACAGTCAGGAGAGCTGACTCAGTGGCAGAGGGCAGAACATGAGCCCTTTGCTGCCCCGGAGGGAAGCGATAAACTGATTCATTAGCTGGCCTTATGACAGAGCACCTGCTTACACCTTTCTGTCTGGACACTGCAGGTCATCTAGGGCAGCCTGAGATGCCTGTACAAAATACAACCTCACACACACATCCACATGCACACACTCTTCATGTATACACATTTACTGTATAATTAAACAAACGTTTTGGCTAGACTATTTTCTCATGTTTCAGGTACATAATCACACCCTAGCTTATCAACTTGATACCATGTTCACTCTCACTCTGTCACTCACTCATTTGCCAAACCACTTACTCCTATAAGGGTCACAGGAAAGCTGGAGCCTATTTCAGCCGACACTGGGGGAAGCCAAGGGTCAATACACACACAACCTTTGACATTATCAGCCTAATGTATTTGGACTGCAGGAGAAAACCATAGAACCCAGAGGAAACCCACGTAAACATGGGGACAACATACAAACTCTGCACAGAAACTCAAACCTAGGACCTTCTTGCTGTGAGGCAGATGTGCTACCCATTGTGCCACCGTGCCGCCCGATACTGTATTCAAGCTTCTAATTTAACAAAGTGCATAAAGTAGGCTTCTTTGAGACTTTTAGATCATAGTCAATAAGTATGCTCTGATCTCTGGACTGGACGGAGGCTCGGTGATTGCGGTCATCCAGATGTCAAATGAGTCTCTTTAACAAATGTCAAAATGCAGCTGTCAAAGCGTTCTGAATGGAAAATGAATAGAGCAGAAATGAATCCATATCTAAAAGTAATCCCGATCGCACCTAGACAGCCGGTCTCGCCTGCAACAACAACGGCAACAACGGCAACAACAGAAAAGTTCTGACACTGTGAAAAGACATGCAATCAACTATAAGTGTGCCACATTTATTGTTGTGTGAAATATGTCAGTGTTTAGAATGTTTCATTCATCTTAACATTTAGAGTTCGAGCCAAAATATTACAGCTTCACCTTCAATGGACAAAGGAACCCAAATAACATGTATTATTGATATCAGCCAGCTTGCTGCCTCCAAAGTACAAAATAAAAAGATTTTTCTAACAATAAAACTACTTTTGTAATATCGAACACCTGCAATTTTGGCAACGTTTACCTCAGTCCCTGTACGACCGAACACAACATAACATACAAATCAATTCTGACTGCCAACATCACATCTAGCTACTTCGATCTCTTAAGCATTTACTGTATTGTGTTCAGGGTCATATTTTGTAATGCTTCTGTTTGATGGTAGTTAACATAATGCAAGAATAGATTTTGTCTAGCACAAAAACATTTACTAAGCTGAGTTTTGTGTTTCTTTTAAAAGTACATTAAGTGGTTTTATGTTCATGCTCCTGTCCAGTGTCACTTGCACTTATCAGTTATCCATTAGTGAAATCTACTGATGATATCACAGGAATGTGACCAGAACATTTTACAGTGATTTAAACAGACAAATCTGATTTAAAGAGCAGGCATAAATAAGAGACGTGCGCCCTCACCAATGTGCCTGATGAATAATGGATGTGTGTTTTGTAATCATTTTCCAATATTGCGCTGCTTTTTTTTTTTCCAGTTCTGCTTAGAGAGGATTATTTTTGCCTCTGCTTCACTTTGTATCTCCCTCTCTCCTCTTTTTCTTCCATGCTGAGACACGTACCACAAATGTCATCGACACCAAAATGCGGAGGTTAAAAATCCAGCTGGGACTCTCAAATGAGGATTTCTAAAGAATCCTGTGATGTCTTTACGGCTTCACGAGTGCCTTCTTCCTGTCTGGAGAGTGTGGATGGGTGGATGGGGGGGGGGGACGATGATGAGGAGCGCAGAAGTAAAATAATAGACAAGTCTGTTTCTTTAATCGTAGATGAAGATGGCAGTGCCAGCGTCTGAGCTGAGTGCTAATGACAGATGTCAGTACGTGTGAGGCTGGCAGAAGAGAAGCCGATGGCTGAGTGCCATGCTCATGATGTGGTGATAATAGGGGCTGCAGGTCACATGACTTTTTACCAGGGTTGTGTGCTTCCAGTTGGTGATAACAACTTTAGATGTGAAAAATCCTCCACACTGCACTGCAGTTTGAAATAAGGCACAAGAGCCCTGTCTAAAATGGATCAGCAATTTTTATAACTCAAAGCCTCGCATCCCTTAAGAAAAATTTTTACATCTGATGGGAAGATTTTTTTTCCATATGTGATTATTAAACATGTGGAAGTGCACTCAGTATGCTAACGAACACCTTTGACGAATCATGTGAGAAAATCCCATGCGAATAAAACCACATGTCGTACATTCAAAATCATTGACAGTAATAAATAAATAAATCATGCGGGAAAATCAAGTGAAAAAAAAAAGAATACATTTTTTAAATTACATTTTTAAAAATGCAAACTTTTAACTGCAACTGTAACCAAACAGTGTGGGGAAAAAAAAGGGCGACATGGTGGTAGTTAGCACATCCACCTCACAGCACGAAGTCCCTGGGTTCGAGTCCCGGGCTCACGGAGGGTGTTTCTGTGTGAAGTTCTCACCATGCTGTTCTAGGTTTCCTCCAAGTACCCCAGTTTCCTCCCACACTCCAAGGACATGCACCTAAGGCTATCTGGCTGTTCCAAATTGGCCCTAGGTGTGAGTGTGCATGTGAATGGTTGTGTGTCGGCCCTGCCTTGGATTGGCAAATTGACCAGAATGTACCCCGCATTCAGTGTCAGCTGAGGTTCTGGCCTCCCTGCCACGCTAGTAGGATACAGTGGTTCGGCAAAGGAATGGATGCATGGAACTCACACAAAAATCATTTACTCATTCACTCATTTGCTGAACAGTTAAATCCACAGGAAGGCTGCAGTCACTGGACAAAGGTGGGGATTTGGAATTTGGACCAGCCAAACTGTGCATGTTTTTAGACTGTGGGGGGAACTAGAGTACCCAGAGGAAACCCACGCGAGCACAGGGAGAACTTACAAAGTCTACACAGAAATGGCCTCGCTGAGCCCAGGACTCAAACCTAGGACCTTTTTGCTGTGAAGTGGATGTGCTAACCACTACACCCACACAAAAATGAATGTGAAAAAAAAAAATGTAAAAAACCATAAAAAAATGACATGTTGAAAGTAAACAAGTAAAAAAATATAAAAATATATAACACTATAATAATAATAATAATAATATTAATAATAACAATAACAATAATAATAATAATAATAATAATAACAATAATAATAATAATAATAATAATAATAAATGCAAAAATCATACACAAAAATAAACCGTTATGCCTTTCATTAAAAATAATCATGAAAACAAATGAATCATATGTAAAAATCTCATGGAAAATATTAAAATATGTGTAAAGTTCACGTGTGTATTGTGTCTATTCTGATGTTAAGTTCATGTGACACTTTTGCCTGGTGTAGAAGTGCATTTAATTCACATTCAAGAAAATAAATATCAGCAACAACACTGTTTCAAAGGTTATACTAACATACAGTACTGTAGAAATGTAGAACCTTTAGAAATGTTCACGTCATGACTGTGGTTGTGGATCCCAAACCAGTAAAAGTCTTGCTGTGATTCACCCTTCAGCACTTCGCTATCACACGGCCACAGAGCGGATAACTCATGCAAATCCTACTGTTTCCAGGCACTGTGTGATTGGGAATGTGGTGGCAGCCAACACAGGTGAGCCCTGTGTGTGTGTGTGTGTGTGTGTGTGTGAGTGTGTGTGTGTGTGTGTGTGTGTGTGTGTCTTGAATGCCTGTGGGGGCTTGTTATGGCACAAGGTGAGAGCGGGTATTAATCAGCCTCCTCTCCGCTCTCTGCACTTCCTATTATAGCCCAGCACCCAAGTCCAGATTGATTTTTAATTGTCCACGCCATGTGGATATACATCATGTTTTCCCACCGCAGAGTGGCATTAAGTCAACGGTTCTCTTTTTACTGAGGAAGAACAAACAGGGGAGAAGTTTTAAGGGTGTGCATGGAAAGCGTGGACTCAATCACTCATCTGGCCTTCACGCTTGGAGACCGATAAGTATCAGCGCCTGAGCTCGGATAACCTGCTCCCTCCCACCGGAACAGTAAATATTGACATTCCATCATTTGATTTTGAGGATCGAGCCGCCCTTATTTCCAGTCTTTCATTTGTGTAATGATTTGAAGTGCTCTACACTGTTTTGACTCAGGAAGCCAAACACTCTGTTATTTAAGATTACAGGATGCCTAAATCAAATGGTCTTTGATAGATAATAATATGTGCAAGTTCATTTTCAGTCCATAATTTCAGCAAAGCCCCCAGTGCAGCTAACTGGGTTATCAAATGCCGGCCATGTCTCTCACTGTCTATGGTGAGAGGCATGTAAAA
>JAQMYF010000023.1:42728407-42753930 GCA_030014195.1 Neosilurus mollespiculum
ACTCTCTGAGGAATGCTTCCAGCACCTTGTTGAATCTATGCCACGAAGAATTGAGGCAGTTCTGAAGGCAAAAGGGGTCCAACCCGTTACTAGCATGGTGTACCTAATAAAGTGTCCGTTGAGTGTATATAAAAGTATAATATTTATCACAGTGATATCACCACAGATATCACTATATCTGCAGTTTCAGCTATCTGTGGTAGATCTTAGAAAGTATACACCTACTCTAACTGTAAGAATATTACTAATAATACTAATGATAGCCCCGATTCTGATTCTGATTCTAATACCCTCATTGTATTCCGTACTCAGGGTTCTCTGGTTTCCTACACAAGCACAGGGAGAAGATGCAAACTCCACACAGAAACGCCCCGAGCCCAGGGATCAAACCCAGGAGCTGCTTGCTGTGAGGCGAACGTGCTAACCACTGCGCCCGTGTGCCACCCATAGTGAAAGAGTGAAATCATAATTTATAATTATTTGATTATAAACTTTATTGGAACTGTGTTAGAAAATCGTCTGTACTGTTATTATAATAAACTTTATTTCACCACATGGTCAAACATTTAGAGCTTTGACTATAACACAGAAATACCACTTTGGGGCTCAGGGCAACATTGAAAAACCATTGCCTATGAATTACATCACATTGCTGAGATGATGTTCAACCTGAAGTTGTGCTTAAGATGCTCTTAAAATCTGTCAATGGTTTAAAAATCATGTATAACAACAGTTTTCAGTTGGACTGTGCCCTGGGAGCCTTAAAGGTTCATCTTCAGCAGTATGTGCAGGCTACAGACAAAGTCATTATTATCCAATCCACTGTGTATATGTGTAATGAGGTGAAATTGAGCTTCCCTGGGGGTTTGGGTTATGTAAGACATGAAAAGTAATTATAATGCATAGGGGCAATAAGTGATGCATATACATGTCCAACAGTAATACATAGACATGTTAATAGTGTTGGAGGTAATACTGAGTAATTAAACATTATCATGTAATTGCTAATTTTAGACCATGCAGTGCCTTTTAAAAATCAAAGCTAAAAAAAAAATAATTGTCTATGAATTCAGAGTTTAGGAGGATGCCATGTTGAAAAAGCTTATGTGCTTGTAAAAACAGTGTTGTTAACTTTATTTAGGGATAAACCGGTGCTCAGGAAGTCACTAGAAAGCATCAAAGACTATACATTTTCATGTCACCCTTATTTATTTGTTTGTTTGTTTGTTTGTTTGTTTGTTTGTTTGTTTGTTTTGGGGTGGGGTTGTTGTAGTAGTTGGGGTTTGTTGTTGTTTGTTTTTGTTTTTTTGTTTTTTTTGTTTTGCAAAATTATATTAATCCCACAAGGGAAATTTTTGCCTCCGCATTTAACCCATCCAAAGTGAGCACACACTTGGAGCAGAGGGCTGTGGGTGCCCGTAGAGCAGTTGGGGGTTAGGTGCCTTGCTCAAGGGCACTTAAGCCATAAATGTGGAGGAAGTAAAGGTAGAGACCATTCCCCCACCGCCACACATGGAATCGAACCAGCGACCTTTCAGTCCCAAAGCCGCTTCTCTAACCATTAGGCTACAGCTGCCCCTTTGCTATGGTTATTTAAATAGAAAAAGGGGTTACATTAAAAAAGACTATTTGTAGACATTTAGAGCTAAATTCTACCATGTGCATAGGTTACAAAAAAAGTACAGTACACAGCTATGTTTTTTTTTCTACATGCATTCTTTCCTTGATATAAGTCCTTGACTTTTGCACCATGAAGGCTTTATATTCATATATGCCTTATAAAGGGAGCAAAGCCAAAATCAGGGCTGGTCTTTGTAATTGCTATCTAGGTGCATTCTGCACTTGACTTAAGCTTTTCAGCTGTGCACTTCTGAGGGCTGTAGTAAATTATGTTTCACCATGTGGCCAAACACCATCAAACGTCAGCAGTAGGCCTAATATTAACATAATTATACCTTTAAATAAAGTTTTTGTTCTTTATTCCTAAATGTGTGTCATTTCTTAAATTGAACAAATAAATAATTACAGTAAAACAGACATATCAATTAAGATGACAATAAATAAGGCCAGCCTTTTGGTATGCCTTAATCATAACCAAAAATGGCTGATCTGCATATGTTTTCTTTTCATTAGACTGTGCTCCTAAGAGAGCCAGAAGAAGAATTCCGAGCTCATGAGAATATACTTAGGATCACTGACAATCATGCAGCCATTAATTCTCAAACATGAAGCTATCATCCACCTGTGAAAATGTCTTTTTCCCTACCAGTTCTCATAAAAATGCTTTTTTCCCCCCATATAAATATCCATACACCAAGCATCTTTTTATACATAGACACAGTGCACATTTCCTTTTTTAGGCTATATTTACTTTACTCCATTACCTTGGAAGTCGAAATCATGATACACCCAATTTGATTGCGTAGCTCTCCCTTTATTTTCAAAATAAAATGAAGTCTGGTTCGAATTGATTGAATTGACATTCAAATGATAAATGGGAAAGTTTTCCTGTTTTTCCTGTCAGCCAAAATACTGTCAATACTATATTGTATTTTAACTAAATCACACCATCATTTAAATTGCACCTTCATTTTAAAATTATACTTGGTGCGTGTGATCGAGGAGCACAGGGGGACGCATGTAACTGTAATGTGCATAACAAAAAAAACCCCAAAATGACTGGAATGTGAATGAGAAAATCAAGCCCGAGTTAAAAATGAAGACGGCGTCATGAATGAAAGTGTAAATTCCCCAAATTAATGCAAATATCACTGACATCATTGTTACATTTAAAGCATAAACCAGACTGATTTTGAAGATAAATCCAAGGGGAGAATTAAGCTTTATTACGAATTGTCTTAAAGAAAAGCATCCACTGGTACGTATAACTTATATATATCCCAACCCTCTGAAATGAGCATGTCGTTGGACCATGGGGGGAAACTGAAGCAACCTGAAGAAACCCATTCAAGCACTGGGATAACATGCAAACTACACATGGAAACACATTTAAAGGCGCATGGGGCTCAAACACAGGACCTTCTTGCTCTGAGGCAGACATGCTAATAACCTCTATCCCAATATGCTGCTGTGCACCAAATAATGTGTGTACTGAGCCTATATATAAAGACATGTTTTACCTGTTTTTACACGTTTTACCTCATTGACTTATTAGTAAAACAAAGCACTGTTGAGGAAAAGGTGCAACAAAATGCATTTAATGTCCACTCTTGAACTCATGCTGAGTAGCCTATTATTAAAAATGCATTAGTAATCAGTAGCAGCTGGTGGCTAATTTCACCGAGGAGGCAGAGCACACAACATGCACATGCACACACACCATCTAGTTCTATGACAGTAAAATAACACTGTCAGTCAAAGCCAAAAATAGCCGACATGCAAAGACAAGCATAAAATTATGCATTATTATGAAAGTCCAACTCAGACTACTTCATCAAACAAAATGCTTGGCCAATGGTTATTTTATTCCAGTTTTCCCATGCACCTAGCCATTCCAACCGAAAGTAGCCTACCTATCCGTATTGAAGCAGTGTGATCTTGCAGAATCCTGCAGTGTGATCTGATGAGCCACCGCTGTTAGTAATCACTCATCATGACTCTTCCAAAGTACTCCCTATTAGCTAAACTGATTAATGAACAGGTACTGCTTTGCTATTGGTCAACATAGGGCTCAAGTTGAAGTACTTTAAAACAAATAAAACAGAAATTTGGGAGCTTATGAACTTTATTTTTACACATATGTGTGTTAAAAAGAGGCCCACTGCTGACCTAAAATGCAATATAGAATCTTGCAACATAGAGGCGCTTGATTCACTACAGCCATGCTCAAAAGCATGCAGCTGAAAACTAAAGCATAAATCCAGGGCAGAAAGTGTTTAATTTGCACTTGCATAAGAAATGCTCTGATTTTTAATTCTGATTTTTCTATAGCCTGAACTGTATTCATGGCATGTAATATACCTATCATATACCTATGTCAAGGGCAGACTATATACTGACTAAAAACTGCATAGCTGTGGCAAATTTTACTTTATGTGCATGGGATTGAACACTAAGTTAGCTAAGTTGCTTTCTAGATGAGATGAGGTCAGGATTGATGTCGAGTAGCGTAGCTGTATGAAAAATAGGGTTTAATATTTTGTACTTTTTATTTTGTATTTTTTTATGTAATTTATTGTATTAGTGGCTCACATAGCTTAGCTTATAGCATAACACAGAACAAGCTGAAGATGTACATGGATAACCAACAACATCCTATATTATTTGAGGAAATGCCCACAAAGAATGTCTTGTATAACAAAAAGGTAAAAAAAATTTAAATTATACAAGCATAATTATTTTTACAATAATGGGTACCATAGAAGCATTTACAGCATTGACAGTTGGTTTAGAAATTAATTGCACTACAGGTCATGGCCAGAACTGTCATAATTATTTATTAATTACAAGCAGTTAGGTGTACATACTTTGTATATTGAAGTAAATTATGTGAAAAAGCATGCAGCAACTTTGAACAGAAATAATTGGTGCGAGAATGCAATAATTGCTCAGAAATAAATAGGATAATGTAAGAATTAATAGTTAATTACTCTGGAATTTGAATACACATGTACAATATAATGACTAATTTGGGGAGAAAATGCTAAATGACATAGTGGTCTGTAATAATATAATAAATATATGTAAATGCAGAGAATTCTGGAAACATTATTATTTATTTGTTTATTATTTATTAAATAACGCTACCTACTTATTAGTCTTAAAATAGTGTGAATTAGCCTAATGTGGGACATTTTCATGTTAATTCAACTGAATGAGGCATCCCACAGTAAGCAGTGTCTGTATTACAGCAATGCACCTTATGTGTAAATACCTGAAAATGCGTTATAGTTTTTCCTATAGGACAAAGGAAAGTCATTCTGTTGCTTAATCCCATTAGGGACACAGGGAGGCTGGAGGCTATCTCAGCCAACGCTGGGCAAAGGCCAGGGTACACACTAAAAGCAGGGCCAACACAGACACAACCATTCCCACTCATACACAATCAATTGGCCTCTTGTGCATGTCTTTGGACTGTGGGAGGAAACCAGCGTACTTAGAGGAAACCCATGCAAACACGGGGAGAACATGCAAACTCCACACAGAAACACCCTCACCGAGCCCAGGAATCAAACCCAGGAAACATGTGCTAACCACTACACCACTGTGCCACCCATGACAAGGTACCTAACCGACATAATCTGTAATTAATACGCATTGATCTATTTAAAACTGGGCAAATTCCTGTACTTGTAAATGCAATAGATTGCTACCCATTTGCTATATAACTGTAAGTCTAAATAATTCACAATTAATTCAATAATGTTATTTGTTATTGCATGTTATTCCACCTGTAATTAAATGCTTTTTATTTTTCATTTCTGTAAATACACCTACTGTTAAGGCAAAATGAATTACATTAGATAGCACCATAATAATTAAACTCTTTATATAAATATAATATAATTTTGCTTCCACTTTGATCGCGGACTGGCAGACTTGTCCGAGGGAACTTAAAGTTCTTTCTGACATAGGAAAGTCTTCAGGACAGAGAAATTTCCGGTTCCTTGTTAACATCCCAAGCAGATTTGAAAAACAAAAGCAAAGAAAACTGATAAAAGGAATTGGATCGTTTCAAAAGCATTTATTAACAATAATTGTAACTGTAAAAGGATAAAATCGAGAAGTGTAGTTGTATAAATAAAAATGTGAGGAGCTCTTTTTGGATAATTCAGGACAATAACCCTGAACCATATTCTTTTCTATAGTAGTCTATCTTGCTGTGTTTCCTTCCTCATATACAATACAACCATCACATTAGTGATGGAATCTATGCACAGTCAAGAACCTTGGATTAGTCAGACGTCAGTGCTGATGCATAAAACATGCATGTTTAATGGCTTGCATCAGCACAGATATCTACAAATACACAACACCCATAATAATAAGCTGTTGTCTTTGCTAGATCCCAGTACAAAGTCAAAGTCACTCCATATGTTCGTCTTCTATTTTCTCAGTTGCATGTTTGCACACAGTTCTTACATAACTCAGTGTGCACTGGGTAATCTCATTTTTGTATTCTAACTCAATTACACCCCTGGGTTGATGCTATTTGTAATGTCTGTGAACTCCCAAGTCATCACACATGCATAAACTGCAAATCTCAGCCAGGTCTGTTGAGCGGTCTCAGAATCATATATGTATTGAATAAATTAAACAACCAGGTCTGCCTTATAAATGATTGGCATTCACCGTGTTAAATCTACCATTATTGCTTCCTGACTTGTGGCAGTATTCTTTGAACACCGTTACATTCTTCTTTCCATACTTGGTGTATATAATCATAACCAACAAGGGACCCATTGGTCAAAGGTGGCTTCAGAGATGAGGATTTCTCAAGCTCCATTTCACTCTTAAGCCTAGCCACCAGGGAAGTCCAGAGCCACAAATGCTTCTTATCCTCCTCGGGGCTCCTTTGCACATCACAGAGTTATCTTAGTGGATTTAAGCTTGCCAGCAGCTGTGATTAAAAAAAGGAAGGAAGCTGGGTAATATTTTCAGTCATGCTACTGTTATTTATAATAAGTAGTAAAATCCATGAGTCAGCAAAGCCACAACAGACATTTGTTTGAAAGACAGAAATAATCTAAATGTAGCTAATAGTATAAGGAGGAATATTTTGCCAGTTCTGCATAATATAAAAAATATAAAAATAAATCTTTTGTGCTATGTGATAAGTACATTTGTTTAAGTTATACCATCGTCGTATAATGTATGAAAAAAAAAAAATCATTCTTTTTTTAAAAAATATATAAAGATTTTTCTAAAGAATGTCTACCTGATAATGATCTTGTTAATAGTGACACTGTGAACTTCCTCTCTGTAGAATTATTTAAAAATAGCATTAAAATAAAAATGAATTGACTTTTATACATAGCTATATAGCTACATATCCAGAGGCTCTTCATACCTTTTGTTATTTTCTGTCAACTAATTTGTTTAGATTAGCAGTGCTCCAAGAGGCTTATATTTTTTCTAGTACCAGTCCCACACAAGCACTTAACCGATTTATCCTTTATTAGGGGTTGCAGGGAGGCTGGAGCCCATCCCAGCCGACTCCAGGTGAAGGAGGGGTACACCCTCACAGGGCAAACACATACACACAACCATTTGTACTCACGCTTAGGGGCAATCAAGACTAGCCAGTCAGCCTAATGTGCTTGTCTTTGGACTGTGGGAGGAAAACAGAACCCCCAGAAGAAACCCCTGCAAGCATGGGGAACATCTCCAAACTCCACACAGAAACGCCCTCGCGAGGCACAGGGCTCAAATCCAGGACCTTCTCACTGTAAGGCAGAACTGCTAACTATGCCGCCGTGCCACCCAAAATTCTGATATAAATATGAAAGCTTGTAATATGAAGATGAAATGAAGCGGACATGATATGAAGATGATGTGAGGCATTCATGATAACCACTACGCCGCCACTGGACAGTGGGATTTTCAGCCTACAACCCAAACAGCTGTGGGAGGAAATCGAACACCTGGAGGAAACCCAGACAAGCACAGGGATAACATGCAAACTACACATAGAAACAGAGAGAGACAGTGTGTGTGTGTGTGTGTGTGTGTGTGTGTGTGTGTGTGTGTGTGTGTGTGTGAGACTAAAGTGTCATAACTATATTACATCTGTGATGGCCTGGCAAGCTGTCCAGGGTGTACTGCGACCCTGATTAGGATTAAGCCGTTCAGAAATTCAACGATTATATTACATGCACTGTAGGTGTGAACATGTACCATATGATAATATTTGTATTTGTGATTAATTCATAGGTAAAGCAAAGGATGAGAAAGAAATGAAGAAGGAAAGAAAGAAAGAGGACATTAATTGCTTAAAGTCAGTGCTAAAGAGATTTTTTGATTGTGGATGCCTTAGCAGGGAGAGTCAGAGGGAGGCAGGGAGGCAGGGGTTGCTAATTGCTAATTCAGAACCATGGCATGAGATTTTTTTTTTTCTCACTAGGAGCTTTAGCACATATATTCTCCATTGCAGCAGCAGCAGAAGGTCTGGCAGTCTTTTAATCCCCTCACACACACCATCAGCTAGCGCGTGCAGGCAAGATGCTTAGTGGTGGCACATAAGCTGCCTCCAGGAGAGAAGGTCTCTTGCACTAATTAGACTTGCTGCATTTAGAGGCTTGTGAGGGTGTGAAAGGGTCTAAAATATAGCCGCTCTGATCTTTCCTTCTTTCTTTCCGTCTTTTTTATTTCTGTTTCACCTCTTTCCTGCTTGAATGTTGTCATTAGCACTGGCAGATTCCGCAGTCATGGAGGGAACCATCCAGATATAATTATTGCGCAGCTCACTGCTATCCTCCACTCGTTTATTTCTCTGCAAGTCACCCCCAATGAAAAGTCACTCATGGATTGTTGTCATTTCCTTCGTCCATCAGTCCAGGTCTGGAAATCATTGTCTAAGTCCAGAAAGTCAGTTTTAGCCACAAAGACACCACTAGATTCTCATTTCTCTTTTTCTCCTCCTCTCTGCCTCATGCTTATTATTGATTCAGAGAGGTGAGATTCTGAAATCGATACACACCTCTTGACATTCATGGTAAGGCGAAAGGAATTTAATTCCATACAAAATGGAGTTGGCTTCACATGACTCCAGCACTCGGGGTTGTAGGTTGATGAAGTTAATCATGATCCCATTCTGGTAAATGACTATGCCCTCCAGTGGCCTTGAGCGTGTTATGTGTTGCACGCATATGTGGATTAAGAAAACATTGGAGGAAAAAAGGGAAAACATTCCTATTGGTGTTATAGTTTGCAAATGTATACATTATTCCCTACAAACTCTTATCAGGTGTTATTAGTGGATAATTTCAGGGTTAAAGGTTGACTCTTGTGATCAAATATAACCTTTTTTTGTTTGTTTGTTTTTGAATTGTTAACCCACTGCAATTCACTGTTGTTCACTGTACGTTGAGCAAATTCTTCCTGTATTACAATTAGGGTGAATAAATAACAGTGACGACAGTGAGACTTTCACGGTGCATCTCTAAACCCAATAGCACATGCACAAGTTCATGAATTCAATCAGAATACAATCAGAAACAACTTTCTTTCAAATAGCAATTTACAATTTAGGTGGCATAGTGGTTAGCACATCCGCCTCATAGCAAGAAAGTCCTGAGAAGAGTCCCGGGCCCTGCGAGGGTGTTTCTGTGTGGACTTTGGGTCTTTGGGTTTCATCCCCTTATTCTGGTTTTCTTCCACAGTCCACAGACCTGCACATTAGGCTAACCAGCTGTTCCAATTTGCTCCTAGGTGTGAGTGTAAATGGTTTTGTGTGTGTGTGTGTGTGTGTGTTGGCCCTATGATGAATTGGAGCTGTTCAGGGTGTACCCTGCCTTCACCAAGAGTCAGCTGAGATAGGTGTCAGCCTTCGTGCGACCCTGATCGGATTAAATGGTGCGGTAAAAGAATGAATGAATGAAGTTACAGGGTATGTAGTGCCCTATTTTAATGTCCCGACCTCTTCCTCACCCCATCTGAGCCCCTGTAACAGCACATCTCTACCCCACTCTCCACCATCTCTTACTTTTAAAAATTAATTCACTCAGTGGTGACCCCTCAGCCTTTTCCATCTCTGGCAGGGCTGTAGCTCCTCTTCCTCCTCCCACACTTGCATCAACACACTCATCTGATGCCCCCAACATCCCCTGCTTTAGCCATCAGCTCACGCCAGCTTGCATTTTTATCCTCCACATGTGACAGTCCTGTTAACACCTGTGTCTTTCTACCTTACATATGAAGCAAGTGCTTTTAATCCAATTATTTTTATTTTGATATGATCTGGAATGGACACAATTAGTGCCAGGCTAAAAACACAAATCTGAAGTAAAAAAAAAAAAAAAAAACCTAATTAAAATGAAGAAATAAATAAATAATAATAAACTAAAGTGAAAATATATTTATTATTTCATGCATGAGAGTCAAATCAAATAGTGTATTAACCTGCCTACATCATTATTACTGACAATAATTTAAAAATAGAAATAAATGCAAAGCATTGGACTTATTTTTTAAAAAGTTATGAAAATAATAATAATAAAAAAATTAAATTACAATATTATTTTAAACATGTTGGGCCAAAAATGTTTGCCTTAATACCTCCTTAATAAATCTGAGTTTTTAATAAATTATAATTTGATTTTCACCACACAAATTATACACCTGGGGCGACATGGCGTAATGCTTAGCACTTACTCCTCACAGAAAGAAGGTTTTGGGTTTGAGCCACATTAAGGGTGAAGGCATTTCTGTGCGGAGTTCGCATGTTCTCCCTGTGTTTGCATAGGTTTCATAGGTGCTCCAGTTTCCTCCTACAGTTCATAGACATGTACCTTAGGCTAACTGGCGGTTTCAAATTGCCCCTTAATGGGAGTGAAAGTGTGAATGGTTGTGTGTCTGTGTTGGCCCTGCGATGGAATGGTGATCTGTTCAGGGTGTACCCTGCCCTCACTCTGAATCGACTGCGATGGGCTCCAGCCTCCCATAATAGCAAGCATAATAAAGGATGAAGAAGTTTGGAATGGATGGACTATACACTTGTCTTATGTTATCCAAATCAAACATGTAGATGGATTTAATTCACAATATCAACCCAAAACATTCTCTATTTACTTTATCAGAAGGAGATGGTTAAGTGGAAATATATGTTGGTAATATATGTTGGTAAATAAGTTTACCAATATTTGATACCAGAAGAGGTAATGTTCAGGTTAATATAAAGTAATATTGAAAAATTTAAAACACCTACTCAAATCATTCCATTGGCTCATCTGCCAGTTCAGGGTGGAGAAGGTTGGTCTTTTCGCATATATTATTAAGTGATAACATTTCTGAGCAGTTACATACTCCGATGTGGAGTTCCTTTGTAAAATGTGAACAGTTTGTTTGGTCTGAAGCAGTTAAACAGTTTGGAGATGTATAAAGTCCATGGTGACAGATGAATGAGTCCCGTAAATACATGGAAAGATGCAAACTACATGATAAGATGATTATTATAATTATATGCACACACACTAGCAGCACCTGTCAGCACCAGGGTCGCCCACGCTAGGACAAGACCATTACTGTAACAGCGAAGAGAATACTGTTTATGAAAACTCTCATTTAGCAAGTTGCTTCCACAGCATAAAGGCATAACTATCATGCTAGTTATTTATACATACTCTTACATTTAATTTGTAAAATTTTACCTGAAGCATTTGGACTTTTGTTGCATTTTGATCAAGTGTTGATTTCATGACACGGACGACACATCATGATATATTTGTGGAAATTTTATTTGATGTTTTGATGCGTTTCTGCATCCCTGACCTTCCTGATTACTTGCATTGTTTATTAGGAAACCCAAACTCCTACCTACAGCACATCCTGTGCAAAGGAGATAAGGACTAAAAAAAATCTCACCCGATGCTCAACAGGCATGAAGGTGAGTAAACAAATTATCATCGTTCCCCTCGAAACAAAGTGTTCCTTTAAAAGTAGTGATATAGTTTGTCCTTTGGGAAGTGTTCAGTGCCGCTTGGAAACTACTGGCAGTAATATATAAAACCAGCACTGGAGAACCTCACTGGTTCAACAAATTAATGATGCTATCAGAGAGGAGTGGGCCAGGCCAAGGTAGATAATGTAACTGCATGCATATTTATAGCTTGTATGCATCTGCCCAAACCCAATGTGTTAGGATGGGCTTGCTTTTAGTTGATTACTGAGTCCCATCTATTCAAGTGGCAAATGTATTAGAAAATATTGGACACTAACCAAAGGGTGATCTAATGCAAATAGATACATTTAAATCAGCAAATCAAATATAAACTGAGGAGAGGGGCCATAAAATTCCAAAATACTTTGACTTTACTGCTATCAAAGTCTTCCAAGTTGGAGACAAGAAATAAATTTGGACTTAATTCCCAAACGTATTAAACCATTAAGCCTTTAGTTACTTAAGTATAATTATATCGGTATATTATCAGGGGGTGTCAAAGTGAAATCTCCACAGCTCCTTAGTAAGCTGCTTCCCCACCTCCCCTGAACCTCTGATTTTGAATGCACGTGCTGGACAGCCTGTTTGCCTTCCTCCTCCCATTTATGGTCTTTGCACTCTGTGCCTACTCGGGTCTGATTGGTCGTGCTCAGTGCGCTGGGAGGCAGACCATGATGAGTGGAGATACTGTTTTGTGGTGTGTGTGTGTGTGTGTGTGTGTGTGTGTGTGTGTGTGTGTGTGTTTGTTTGGTTGGAGGTGGGGTAGGGGTTGGGGATAGTTTGGACCTATTTTTTTTAGTATAGCACAGTGTGGTAAAATAGGGCCAGATCAGTATTACTCTTTCGTTATTCTATAGTCTTTCAGTGGTTTCTGGATAAACCTTCATCCCCTGACTCATCTCTGTCAACAGACAAATCAACAGACCATATTTTACCTGTTTCTCTTCACATGGCTGTCTGTTTTCAACATGTCTAAGCCAAATATGTGAATGTATGAATGAATGAATGAATGAATACATTACTTTGTCTTAAAGCATCACCTATGTTCTGAGAGATGTATCTTAGGACATGAAACCTAACAAACCTCTTTAATGATTTTAATGTGTCTGACATGTGTGTAGGAGAACTTAGGATTTGCCATAACTGAAGAACTAAGAATGAATGGACAATGTAATTAGAGCATGATTAGGAGAGCACTTAATTATTTCAAACTAGACAACTGTGTTTTGTCTGAAAGGAGGGAAAAAAATCAGTCACAGAATGTGTGCCTCACTACTCGGTAATTGATTTCTCACTATTTACTTTCTCTTCTAATCATGGAATATAATCATGAATTGCATCAGGGAACAATGGCATCTTGACGATTTTGATTGCAACAGAAAAAAAAATGTGATGAGAGTGCTGGAGGCTTCAGTTCTGATCAGCACAGCTGGTCTGGGGAAATGAGGGGGGGTCTGCTTCAAAAACATGGCACATAAAGTTTTAGGTTATGGATATTTATGATACATTAAAGGGGCCATTTTACTTACCGGGCATATTAAATAAACATGAAATACAGTGTTAGCTCTTGGTAATAAAATGGAATCAGCCATGGTGTCTTTCTGAAACCATTTGCTTATTCCTGTATGAATGTGTGATCCCTCTACCGAAAAGTGAAATGAAAACGGTGCAATGAAAAAACACTTGATCTCAGATTTTTCCACTTTCTACAAATCAGTGTTGCACTGCCAAGTTATCGTGCATGTGCAAGATCATTCCCGCAAGTACACGGTCTTGTTATTATTATTGTAAACAGACAGAACAAAAACAAGTAAACAAGATGTAAAACAACTGAATAAAAGATACCAAGCCTGTGAACTGGGGTGGTTTTACTGGGATATCTTTGTATTCAGCCAAAATGAACGGATAATGGAAGATAAAACACATATTCACTATTCACTAGAGTTCATATTCACTATTCACTACTTTAAGTTCCCAGTTGAGTACCTTACATCTAATCTACTGTGTGGTATTTTCCTTTTATTTTTTTTAATTAAGTTATTTATTTATTTATTTATTTTTGTCTCATAGTTTTATTAGATTTTGCTAGTAATGCTGTATGAATCAAGGGCAGTGGTGGCCTGGTGGTAGGGTGCTGGTTTACTGATCCGAAGGGCAGGGGTTTTCCAGTATCACCTGGTTGTCACTGCCTTCGCCCCCCAGTGCAGCTAACTGGGTTATCAAAGGCCAGCCATGTCTCTCACTGTCTGTGGTGAGAGGCATGTAAAAAAAACATTACTGTCATTCGAAAAGAGTAGGCCATTGGATAATTGGATGGCCATTGGATGGCCTGGCAAGCTGTCCAGGGTGTGCTCTGCCCTCGCCGAGTCGGCTGAGATGGGTGCCAGCCTCCTCGTGACCGTAATTAGGATTAAGCGGTTCAGAAAATCAATGAATGGATGACTGTATGATTCAGCTTAATGATTTGAAGCCAAGGTTACTTGTTCTCTGACTTCAACCTTGTTTACATTATGACTACAAACTTGTCTGCTTTGACTGAGTCTGTATTCAAAACAAAAATAGTCGATGGTGTGGCCTGGCTCAGTTAAAATTAACCACAATTATGTGCTTTCTTGGTGTTTCTAAGTGGGTCATGCTGTACCTAAATATCTATTCAGTGATCTTTATCGTGGGAACACTGAAAACAAGGCAGGATTACACCCCAGATACAAAGATAGTCCACTGCACGGCATCATACACAGTCATTCGCAGCTAAGGGCAACTCAGAGTAGCCAAGCCACCTATTTAAATATTTTTGTGAGGTAAGAGACAACCAGTGAATCAAGAGCAGATACGAGAAGAAACGTCCGGGACTCCCCCGGCTACTTCCAGGGGTTTTCGCTATTTGAGAATAGCCTCTGGTGCACTGGGCGACATGATAGCATAGAGCTATCTTAAATTTTTGTAGAAATGTGGGGCACGGGGTTGGACTGTTTTGTATCCATCTGAGCAAGGAAGTAACACATTCTTTGGCTTCCTGTGTACAAATGTAGACATTTCAAGATGAAAAAGGAATCATGTTATTTGAGGTAGCTTAATACTAAGCAAGTTTATGAATTTATAAACAACAGTGATCATGTAAAGAAATATGGCAGCCACAGTGGGAAACCCTTGGTGACAGCAGAAATAGCTGACAGCGTCCCGAATGCCATTGCCCCAGATATAAAAGTAGTACTGGTTTCAACATACCCATGATGCAATTCCCAACATGGCACCCCATTTGGACAGAAATCGCTGAGGGTTTCCAGAGTAAAGAAGAGCATGTAATACACCACAGAAACAGCAAACCAACCTCCGAATCGCTACTGATTGGTTGGCCAAATACCCATGCTAATTATAGTTCTCCTTCTTGCCCAGGGACCCTGAATACCAAGCTTGTGAAAATGGGTGGGGACCGAATCATCACACAATCATCCTGATTAATGCCTCGGACTGGAGTTCATTTTTTACCATAACATTAATCTTCAGAAGCCGTTTAAAAATGCTAAATAGGATAATTAAATATTGTTTAATGACATGTTCACTACATTAACATTTTGGTACTATCTTGGCTTAAAGAACTGGCACTCTTGACATGCTCCATGCCTGGTGAGGGCATCTCTGTGTGGCATTTGCATGTTCTCTCCTTGCTTGTTTCTGTTGGGTTCTCAGGTTTCTCCTCACACAGTTTGAAGACATGCACATCAGGCTAAGTGGATATTCGTGATTGCCTCTAGGTGTGAGTGTGAATGGTTGTGTGTGCATGTATGAGCTGTTCAGGGTGTAACACGACTTCACCGTAACAGAGAATAAAGTGGTACAGAAAATGAAATGAAAAGAGTTAGAGTTATGTTAGGTGTAACTGATACACCCAGTCATACAGGATATGGGTTTGGGTCCGTTAATGAGCCGTGCTGATAATTGGTAAAGTGCTAAAAGAGTTCACGCATACATTTACAGGGTTTCATTATGTGACACAATCAGTTAATACCTCAACCATCTTGTCATAATACAGTACCAGTGCAAAGGATGTGTGGGATACAATTCAAATCTAGTTAACTGACAATTAGTTGAATGAGTTAGTCATTCTGCTAACACATGAAACAGTGCAGTGCTTTAGAAACCACTTTAGTGGGTGGTTTATTGTTAAATATTGGTCTACGATTGATTTATTAAATGGAAGGGGCTGTTCGGTTTGGGCTCTATGAAAAGAGGCAGATTCATGACAGTTTTTGGGCTATTTTAACATGAAAACTGGCAATCCATCTATGTTGTACACACATCGACATGCACTGCTGTTTTCTCCACCATGGTTGTCAGTGTAAAAGACTGATCACCACGATACCCAACAAATGAGCCATTACTTTGCAATCGATCTGGCATGGTTTATAATAAAGCATGGTCTTGAGTGTAGATCACACTACACTTTTTCCGCACAAAGCATAAGCTGTGCTTATGTTGGATGCAGGAAACATATCAGGCTGTGTCTGTGCTGTCTCTCCAGGGAGACTGAGCCCCTCATACAAACACACACACACATGCACACACACACACAGACACACAGACACACACACACACACACACACACACACACACACGCACACAACCACCCAGGGAACACAAACACATGCCGCAATGAGAGGGGTGTACACTTTCCTTTTTTGCTTTAATTAAAGCATGCAGTAAGTGTGAAATTAACTCTCTCCTGCATCGGCCTGACAGCCCTGAGTGGGAGTGTGAATCAGGTTCTTTTGTCTCTCACGTAATTAGCACCAACCGTGATGAGAGCACGGCACCAGTCCACTTAAATGAGGAGCCACCAGCATGATGAAAGAGGAGACAGGAGGAAAAATGAGAGCGAGGAAGATGGAGGAGGATAGAGAGAATGAAAGAGAGAGAGAGAGAGAGAAAGAGAGAGAACAAAAGAGAGAGAGAGAGAGAGAGAGAGAGAGAGAGAGAGAGAGAGAGAGAGAGAGAGAGAAGGGTTGGTTTATTACAACCTCAAAAAAAGGACCCTCGCTTCCTGAGTCCCTTGATAATTTGGCAATACAACGCCATTCCGTCACCCTCTGCAGAAAGAGGAGAGGACAAGGAGGAAAGCTGAGAGAAAGAGAAGGAAAAATGAGTGTAAGCAGTCTGATAGATGGTACAATTTTGAAAGGGAGAAAGGTGGGGAGTCTTATGAGTTTAACAACTGATGAAGACAAAATGGGCCTTTAGACACACATAATAACTTATGAGGGTTCATCCTGGTCCTCGCTGCTTTTCACTGTGACACGACACTCAACCTTGTCTTTGTCTATGCCATCAGTATGTGCTCAACACTAGCCGAATAAAAAGCCGCCCTGAATAATTTCATTTCAAGTCCATGGACATTATTCTTTTTACATTTTCTGTAGTGCAGTTGGTGAAACTGTTTGAAATAGCACAAGCAAAACAAATCATAGCTTTAGCCATAGAAGGCTTTTAGTACCATGTGGACTTCTCTAGCAGAATAGCAGAAATGTTCAGCTAAATACAACAGCAGTATTTCTTGATTGAGACCCATTTCTGCACTTCTCTCAAATGATTTATTTACTAGTGTATTCACTGGGGTCACCTACATAGACCTTTTTTTTTTTTTTGGATAATTAGTCAGTGCTAGAACAGGGTTGTGTAGAGTTGACGCACCATCCTCATATTTCAAATATTAGGAAAATATTCATTCATTCATTCATTCATTCATTTTATGAACCGCTTAATCCTAATTAAGGTCGGGGGAGGCTGGCGCCCATCTTAGCCGACACTGGAAGACTTTATGGAATGGTTCGATTTTTTCATCAACTCAAGACGGAGAAAAATGAGCCCTACTCTGGATGGAAATAAATGTTGTTTAAGTTTGTCGAAACAATGCCACAGTGATTACACGCTGTAATCAAGCCTAAAGGAGGTCCAACAAAATATTAGAATGCTCAGCTTAATTATTATTATTATTTTATTTTTATTTATTTATTTATTTTGTCTGAGCAATGTATTGTGTTTCAAGTAAGTCTTGAATGAGTTTGAATGAGTTTTTGGTTTTAATCCTCTATATCACTGTATCTGAAGCTGATGATCTGAAATATCATTTTAATTGTTAAGCTTTTAGCACAAGATGGAAAGAAACACTCAGAAACAGAGTGACTTTGTCCTCCATGCTTATTCACAAGTAAAACATGTGGGTGCTAATTTCTTTCAATAAATGACAAGACAAATCCATTAGCTTTGTTATCTTTATGCAGAATCACACTCTGGGACTTATGTAGGACTTTCCCTTTAGAACACTACTGTCATGCTGAGTCACTTTTCACCAGCACGAGCATCATGTTTACACTGGCTCCTTGTTATTGATCTGCCCTTGTGGTAATAGCAATTTGTCTCCCAATAACTTAATTGGTTAAGTGATTTCATTGATCCTTAAATTGTTCCCTAAGTTTATTTGCTACATGTCTACAAGAAGGCCAGTGCAATGACCATCATTCCCTTCACCCCAGCACCACCACTTGCTCCTGACCTCTTTAATGGGCCCGTAATTGATATATCCACTGCCAATGGGGATGAGCCTGCACTGGCAATGGGGAAGTGTTGTGTAACACCGATTAGGATCATGCTAATGCCATCATTACGTCCTTACTAGCATACAGCATATCGGTCAGCACATGGGAACCATTTCTCAGAGCTGATTTGCATTTTTCTGAGCACACACGGGTTCACACACATGATGAGTGACTACATACTGCCTTACATCCTTCAAAGTGTAGCTGCATTGCCTTCATGTAGGATTTTTTATTTTTTTAATCTCTTTATTACTGCCATAGTAGGACTAAGAACTAAAATAATCTGACCTAACTAGCATGGAGACTTGAGAGGTAATGTTGTATGCTCAGCACTGTTATCTCTTGCCCATATGTGTACCTCAGGGACATTCCTCCTGTTATAATTTACTTTGGAGCATGTCGCCTACACTCCAGGCGCAAAGTTGAGTCCATGTCTCACTACTGTAATTCAGATTAAACAATTAAAAAAACGGTTTTATGAAGACTACAGTGCATATGCTGTTGCTCGCCACATCAAAGAAAGAACAGAATGGTGGCGAGCACATTTTGAGCGGATCCCCCATATAATCTCTATAACCCAAAACATGAGTCAAATGCTATCATCCAGAACCTTGAGAACGCAGAGAAAGATTGGACCATTGACCTCTATTACACCTGTATTGGAGATTAACTGCAATACCAGCTCTGCCTTGGGTATCAGTTGCCTTAAAGGTTCCAGTGGCGGAAAAAAAAAAAGAGAACAGTCTCTGAAATCACAAGAGAGAAGCAAGAAAAAGTTTATTTTGCTATTTGTTTTGTGGATTAATTCTGTTTTTATTCTATGGTTTATTTTGTGTATTTCATTTTTGGGTCTAAATATCTTTCACTGGGCAGTAGAGTGGTTGTACGTAGTGGTTAGCATGTCCGTCTTACTGCAAGAAGGTCCTGGGTTCGAGTCCCTGGTTCAACAAGAGTATTTCTGTGTGGAGTTTGCATGTTCTCTTCATGCTTGTGTGGGTGTCCTTCAGGTACTCTGGTTTCCTCCTACAGACCAAAGACTGAATGAATGTGAATGGTTGTGTGTGCTGTCCTGCGATGGATTGGTGAGCTGTTCCACGTATACCCTTCCTTCAGCACTTCACTCAGCTTAGATGGGCTGGACATGTCCACCAAATGCCAAGATATTGCTTGCCTTACTGTATTCTCTTCAGTGTACTGAAAGGGGGATCAAGGCCCATTGGCAGACCACGCCTCAGATACAAGGATGTCATGAAGAGAGACCTAAGAGACTTCCATATAGACCTGGCTACCTGGACATCTGTATAGTGGAAAATCATAGAGACACATGGTGTGCATGCATCTGTCATGGCATCTAGTGAAAGTGGCCTGACCTGAACTGAAACCCTTCCTTTGCCCAAAGTTGGCTGAGATAGGTTCCAGCTTTCCTGCAACTTTAATAGGATTAAGCAGTTTGTCAAATGAATGAATAAATGAATATCTTTGGTTAACATATTGGTCTATTTTCCACTTTTTTTTCCTACATTGACAGATTTCTCACTAATTTGCAGTGTGGTGATGCAGTGTGTACCACTCCCACCTCACATCACAAAGGTGCTTGAGCCCTGTTCCAGGCAAGGGTGTTACTGTATAATGTTTGTATGGTCTCACTGTGCTTGCCTGAGTTTCCACCAGGTTTCCCCCTACAGACCAAAAACATGCAATGCCCCTAGGTGTTTCATTTACATTTATGCCATTTGGTAGATGCCTTTATCCAGAGTGACTTACATTTATCTTATTTATACAACTGAGCAATTGAGGGTTATATGGCCTTGCTGAAGAGCCCAACACTTGCAGCTTGGTGGTACTGGGGCTTGAACCCCTGACCTCTGGCTCACATATAGCCTTAGTCACTGACCCACCACTGCCCCAGGTGTGAGTGTCAATGGTTGTGTGTGTGTGTGTGTGTGTGTGTGTGCTGGCTCTGTGATGCTCTGATGAGCTGTTCAGGGTGTCCCCGTCCTTGCCTGAAGTCGGCTAGGATGGGCTCCAGCCTCCCTCACAGCCCTAATAAAGGTTTAGAAAATGAAATGAATTAAATAAAAATTCTCCCTAATACAATAAGACGCATAGATGGAAAATGGTGAGTAAGGAAAGAAGCTCTTGCTATTTTTAGGTGTTAACAGCCAAACATTTTTGTCATATGTTTGAGATCACTGAATTATTTTTCGCCAGTTAGACAGCACTGAAGCCGTTTCAGTGTTGTCCATATGTCAATCTAAAATTTTCAAAAAAATATATCCATTGAATAATTTACTAATTCACACCTATGAATAGATATAGCTTTTCTAGATATTAGCATTATGAGAAAAGTTCAACCTAGGACAGTTAGGTTGCTCTTTCCTAACCTCACATTATATATATTTCCAGTATCCTGTAGTTGGCTTTGATACTGAGGTAGAGACGCTGCATTAGTGTGCGATCTCACAATGCGTGATGGAAGGAGGTCGATACTGAGGTGCCCCATTAGGGCCAGGAACATCCCACCCTAGTCCAATTAGAGCCACACAATTGCAAGCATCAACAGTCCATTATGTCTCTTTCTCCTGCAGAGAGGATGCACTGATCTGCCCATTAGAGCCATGGGCCATTAGCTATTAAGACAGCCATGCATGCACAGAGCATGGGTGCAAATGTAGCCAGGGAAGTCTAGGAGGAAGGAGTGCATTCAGAATGGATACTGAGTCTATATCCCGAGATAAAGTAGGATATGTGAAAAGATCTTAGGAATAATGATCATGATGATGATCCCTCCAGGCCCCCAACTTTTTAAAAGAAAGAGAATATTTAGAAAAAGTAATAATTTGTCTGTTGGTGATATGGCAAGCTATCAAAAAAGGTATGTAAAGAGAATAAATAAAGGTTCCATTTCTGATAAACACACATTCACTACAGTTGTATTAATGCTGCTGTATATCATTTACACTAATTCACAGGTATCCTCCATATCTTATATTTGATCTGGGCAATATGTATCAATAAGCACCTTAATTTGTCTTCTACACTGACATACTGGTATTCCGGCTTTTTATTATTTTAGTAATTATTATAACAACAACAACAACAACAACAACAACACAAACAACAATAATAATAATAATAATAATTATTATTATTATTATTATTATTATTATTAATAATAATAATAATATTAATAATAATAATAATATTAATATTATTAGTAGTAGAAGTAGTTGTAGTAGTAGTAGTAGTAGTAGTAGTAGTAGTAGTACAATAACAGGGCAGCAATGAGGCTCATTAGTTAGCTAGAATTCTGGGTTCAGGCCCCATGGCCAGCAAGTGCACTTCTGTGGTGAGTTGTGTGGTTTTCCTCTGGGTAACCCGGTTTTCTCCTACAGTCCAAAGATTGGCTACTCTAAATTACCGATAGGTGTAATCTGATTGTATCTGTGTTAAGCCTGTAACAGACTGGTGACATATTCAGAGTGTTCTCCTCCTCTTACCCAAAGTCAACTGGCATTGGCTTTAGTTGTACATTGTACTAACGGGATAAGTGGTTTAGATAAAGACTAAATTAATTATCCGGCTCAACAAAAGCATAAATTTACTCTATACAGCACGGCAGGTCCCATATGTATGTAATTTATTAGAAGTATGCATCAGTTTTGCACTCAACATCCACATCATCATTATTCATTTGCTGAAATGTTTAATCCCACAATTGGGGAGGCTGGAACCCATCCCAGCCAACACTTTGCATAGGCGAGACACACCCTGAACAGCTTGCAAGCCTATTGCAGGGCAAACACACAACCATTCACACCCATACCTGGGGGTGATTTAAAACACCTAGTTAGCCTAATGTGCATGTATTTGAACTGTGGGAGGAAACCAAAGTACCTGGAGGGTACAAGTACAGAGAGAACATGCACACTCCACACAGAAAGTGCTGTGCCCAGGAGTCAAACCCAGGACCTTCTTGCTGTGAGGTGGATGAGCTAACCACTATGCCACCGTGCCACCCTCAATATAACTCCATTAGCTTAAGTATAAGCTTATTTTGTTGGCAGAAACTTCTATAAAATCTAGTTTAATAAATCCTGTTAAAATGCTGAACATGTGTGTATGGCAAAATTAACCATGTGTAGTGCCAGGAAAAGAGATAAGGAGTTACTTTCAAAACAGAAGACATGGTTTAGTGCCAACTGGAGAACAGGAAGTGGTGAATTGCTCTTGTGGTTAATTTTTAGTGTGATTTAGTCCAACTCATAGTGCTGAAAATCACTTCATTTAACCAACCACATTATGCTTAGTCCAATGTCAAGCTGACCAACAACTCTTTATAAATGTATTCCTTTATCAGCATATCAGATGTATTTTGTATATACAAGGGGATTGAATATACAAGGTGTCCCCAAAAACCTCCCACATTTCAAAGGTAAATAAAAAAAAAATAATAATATATAGGTTAAAGATAATCAAATTATTATTTGCCCACATTAACTTTAGTGAGGTCAGAGAGGCAGTGATAAGGTCGGTTGGTAGCCCAACCTCAATTTGAACACCTTGAGCTTGATAAACTTGATGTGTGGTTTCAGCAAGATGCAGCTCAAAGATCATTGGAAGTGCTGAGAATAATATTTCTGGGTTTTCATAGTCATGTTGGGTGGTCAGCCGGTTCCTCTGACCTCACACTTTGTGATTGTTTTTTTCCTTTGAGGCTATCATAAATCATGAGTGTATACTTATCAACCTCAAACTCTTGAAGCCCTTACCCTGGGTTTACACTGGGGCACAATGTCCGCAATCTCCGAGATTCAAAAAAGGTTGGCACGCCTGGGGTATATAAAGGAGGCAAGGTGTATCCAAGTGATGAAACTTGAAGGAATTGTATTTCCAAGTGTATTAAGATCCCCTACGATGGCACATCAAGGTCTGTCATGCTCTGTTATGGTTTGTAATGGTCTACTAAACTATACCATGATCGTGAAAGTCAAATATTTTGTCACGATCATCACAATTCCACTGAGTTCTCTTAAGATCATCACGATTCGATCCCACAACCCCCCAGGCTCCTCAAGATTCTCTCAAATTGCGGACAACATGGACATCATTCCCAATTTTATGCCATGAATTTTCACAAAATATCCCTTAAAGGAAATAAGTTGTGAAAAACCAAAAGATTCTTTTGATTCAAATGAAAAATTTAATGTAAAGGATACCTTGAGTGTTCTTCTGAGACTTGGGTACCTTAATGTGTCCACATCAACAATATTTTTAATTAAATAAATGAGTGTTTCCCTAAAAGACCAAACTGAAAGATGCGCGCCAGTGTCCCTTACCATATATGGAAGTGGACCTGAGTTTAATGGTATATTTAGTGGAATGACAGAGAGACTGTTTTTTTGGTTTTTTTGGGTTTTTTTGGAGGGGGGGGGTTCCATGAAATATATCTGTACAGGCCAGAGGACCATTAATTTAGAAGATAAATTGTAAATTCATTTCATGAGAATATTATCCTGTGCTATGGCCACATACCTGATACCCCTACTACAGAATATGGGCATAGGGTACATGATGACCATAATTTTGTTTAATATCAAATTTAGTGAGCAAATTATATTTATTTTAATAGAAAGTAAGACTTGGAATAAATTCTTATTCTGAAGGAAATTACACGTGAATTAAGAAAGAGTGGGTGATGTAATGAGTACATATTGTGTACACAGTACAGTATAAATGGAAGGATGGCACAGTGGTGCAGTGGTAAGCACTGTCGCCGCAGGTTCTGGATTTAAACCATCTGGTCAAGAAGGACCTCTTTATGTCGAGCTTGCATCTTTTCCTTGTGCATGTGTGTATTTCCTCCTTCAGTTCAACGGGCCACTCTAAATTACCTTTAGGTGTGAATGTGAGTATGAATGGCTGTCTGTCATAGATTAGTAACCACTCCAGGGTGTATCCAGCTTCTCACCTAGTGTCAGCTGGGATTGGTTCCAGCTCACCCAAATCTAATATATTAAATTCTTTTCCCAAAATAATTTCATTTAGAACTTAGGAGAAGCAGGTAACAAGCATGTTGTCTATTTGAAGGGACTCCAGGGTGGCTCCTGCATATACCTGATTACAAAGATGTCAAGAGTGGGCAAACCTATATGCTATTCACTGCACCACCATTCCATCTCACAGCTTCAGTCTGATCCTGAGTTTGGGGTACTGTCGGTTTGGAGTTTCTCAAGTTCTCATGTGTCTGTGTGGGTGTCTGGTTTCCTTCCACTTTCCAAAACCATGTCAGTAGGTAAATTGTCTACACTAAATTCTTCCTAGGCAGGATTCGAGTCCTCTGGCACGTACTTTGCATTAAAACCAGAACAACTCTTTTTTCAGTGTTTGAGTAAAACCCATGAAAGCTTAAAAAGAAGGCTCACCTATGATGGACCAGATGCCTCTTAGCGGCTTAATGTGCCAGCACTCCAGCAGTACATCTGTTGACTGTTTAACTTTATATATACTACAATGCACTGTTCTAACACCTTTCTATAATAGCCAGCATTAACAGTTTCAGCAGTTTGTGCAACAATAACACCTCTGTGAGATCAGACCAGATGTACTAGTCTTCACTCCCCATTCAAGACTTTGTAGACCCTACCCTACACATAAACATTACATTCCACCTCAGCTGATTGTTGCACACAGACACTTGACTCTTTACACTTTACAGACACTTGACACTTTGCACACAGACACTTTACACTTTACAGACAATATTACTTGAAAAGTCACCACTGCATTATATTTCATTATATTGCATTTATATTTTATTTTATATATTTTATATATTTTTGTATCCTATATTTTATTTTATATTTAATTTTATTTCATTTTCTATTTTGCATTTTTATATTTATATTAACTTTTAACTATAAAATCCTTAAATAGTTTTAGTTATAGTTATTGTTATTTTCTTCTTATTATTGATAGCTTATTCTTCACATTTTTGAACAGTCGTACTAAGCAGTTCACTACATATTGTACTGTGTATGATTTTGTTGTATGTGACAAATAAAATTGAATTTGATTTGACTTTCATGTCAATGAGCCTTGGGCATCCATGACACTCTTGTCACTTCACTAGATGACTTTCCTTGGACCACCTTTGGTAGGTACTTACCATTGCATACCAGGAACACCCCACAAGTGTGTGTGTGTGTGTGTGTGTGTGTGTGTGTGAGTGAGTGAGTGTGTGTGTGTGTGTGTGTGTGTGTGTGAGTAAGTGTGCGTGCTCCAGAAATCAGTGTTCTATCCTGAATCCATCA